>JAQQRZ010000118.1:0-12822 GCA_028455615.1 Lasioglossum zephyrum
CATCGGATTTTCGTCGTCCTCGTGATTCCTCACGTGTCTCCGCGGGAAGCTAGTCGAGAGTAGATAATCACCCTCCGTTCACCACGCATCGATCAGACGAAGCGTAAACACGATTAGTATAACGTACAGCTAATGAACTAATCCCGCCACGTCGTCGACGAGCACGAACCCATGCGCTGGGGACTCACTAATATTCGTGACTTGCCCCCACGCTTCGTGCTTCCTGTCTTCTATTCCGATTCGTTTTTTTTCGTACGCTATGCTCCAGAAACGAGCGCGTTATTTATGGGTAGTCCGTTGCAATTCCGCTTGCGCATTCTGTGCAAGGGCTGCACGAAATCGACAGCTGTCGTCTCGCTCGGCAGCTCCGTATATCCATCTTTCTTCCTTGCCTCGTCTCTCTTTTCTCCCCTTTACCCCCCCTCCCTGTTTCTTGACGTGCTCGCCTCACTCGTATCCTTCTTCTTTGCGAAGCTTAAGTTTGTCGTTTCAGACGTGCTTCTGCACGAACTTCACGCATACAGGGTGTCCCATTCGTGTGGGGTAACTCCGCCCAATATGGAACACCTGATTTTGAAAGCTCGCCAAACTTACAATGGAAACTTGTCGTACCACGTAAATTCGACAAATTATCAATCTTCGCACGCAAGCAGGGTAAGTTATGTCCAATATGTACACCCTTATTTTTTTCGAGCTACTCTCTCGTTAAAGGGATGCAATGAATCCTTTAAAAAATTTCAATATTTTTTTTTACGAGAATATGATATTTAAAACAGTTGAAACAAAACTTGCATGATATTATTGAAATGGATTTTAAAAAAATTAAGGGTCTGTTAACTTCCTTTGTTAGAAAAATTATCAATCTTCACAAGCAAGCAGGGTAAGCTATGTCCAATATGTACAACCCTATTTTCTCGAGCTACTTCTCTCGTTACAGGGATGCAAATCAATCCTTGAAAAAATTTCAATAATGTACAACCTTATTTTTTCGAGCTACTTCTCTCGTTAAAGGGATGCAATAAATCCTTGAAAAAATTTAAATATTTTCTTTTACGGGAATATGACATTTAAAACAGTTGAAACAAAACTTGCATGATATTATTGAAATGGATTTTAAAAAATTTATGGGTTTGATAACTTTCCTTTCTTGGAGTAAAATTCATAGTTTTTTTTCATATGTTTATAAGAATGATGGACAAAATCTGTTCGAACGACAAATACATTATCAATTGTATTCCATTGTTACGTCGTTTCAAAATATTTCTATTGAATGAACAAATAAGCATTCTTTGTAAATGTTTAAGTGTTTTGAGGTCATGGTAAACGATATTTAAAAGAAAGTAGAACTTGCAATTTAAAAAAACGACACTTGAAATGGAACACTTATTAAAGTCAAGAAATCTCTTATCACAACTTAATTCTTTTTATAAAGGATAAGTAAACGTATTCTATTCGTTAAGTTAATATTACATTATATCAATGCATTTATATAATATTTTATATCATCATCGTCTGATACGTTACACGTAATCGAGCTGCTTTGTATTATTTATTTAGGCATTTCGACAAGAGTGGTAAATGAAAATTTTGATTACTGGATAATGTGGGGTGAATGTTTTATGCCTTTTGTGTAAAGTCTCTGTAAAGTTATACCCGGAGGTATACATGTAATCCTGTTTTCTAGAATGTGGGTTAAGCTTTCAATATGTGAAGTTGTGTAGAAATGGACAAACTATTGACTTGTACCACTTGCTTATGAATCCTTAGGCATAGACGACTGACTAACTAGATTCATTCAAATCCTTACTTAGCATGGTTCTTTTACATATAATTGCACACTTGAGATTCACGTTAATCCCCTTCTCGGTTAAAGTATATTGTTGTTCGATTTAAATTTTATTTCTGTTCTTTAATTTTAAACACGTACGTATTACATATGTCAACGTATGCCATTTTGTTGCTTGCCTATAACACTTTTATAATAAAACAATGCTTTCTTGAAGAAAATAAAAAAAAACAAATACTTAACATGTTGACTAAATCAACGAATATTATTTGAAGCAATGTGTATAACAAATTAAACATTACATATTATTTATACATATATTTTAGAGTTTATGTAAAAGAATGGCACACTAACACAATCTTGATTTCTAGTATACTTCCTTATATACGAAAATAAAATGCCCTATATTAGAATAATACATTTAAAAAAAAGAGTAATATAAAAATTATAAAATTCCCGGTATAAAGAAAAGTAATAAAAAGACACAACCGATCAACGTATAGTAATCCTACATTCAGTAACAATTTGTTACACGAAAAGCTGCAAAGATTTAATTTTTAATGCTAGAATGCTGCAAAATTGTAATTGCGAAAAATTAAATCATATCGACATGTTCGGGCTGGTCTAAATTTTATAAATAGTTTCTTACATCTCCACTAAATTCTTTCGCGTTGAATCAGGGGATATTAAAGGGATGATTAGAATTCTGGCAGTTCGTTTCCTATGACACCTAGAGTGTCGATCAATCATTCAGATTTTCAACCCATCTAATAATTTTCGGATTCAACGAAAATTATTTGTTGTTGAAAATCATTTTCACAGAAAGTTATTAGAGAAAAATCCCTAGTAGCACAAAATATTGTATACACATTCATATAATATTAAAAAGCGATTCAAACTTTTTTTAATATTCAAATGTACATACAATATTTATTTTATATTAAGTAACAAATTTTGTTTTTTAAATATGCAGAAAATATCTATTTCATTTTACGAGAAAAATATTTTTTTTGTAACTTTTTCTTCTTTTTAATTGAATGTTATTTAAATATTGAATTTATATTTTTCAAATATTGATTTCACATTCTTTGTAATATTCACTTTATATTTTTTAAATATCTAGTTTAAATTTTCTAAATATTCAATTCACATTTCTTAAACATGCATGCAATAGATAGATCAAATATTTATCTCGTATGAAAAAGTGTGGCTTAGAAAATATTTTTCCAATATTTAAAAAAGATGTTTATCCAATATTTTTTTATTCCATTATTTTTGATACTAGGGATTGAATATGCAAAAAGTTTATTTGACGCGGCGAGGTTGGATTTCGCAAGGAACGCGGTCAAAGTAAAGATCCTTCAGAAATTACAAGACAGGTTACGTTCGTGTAGACCAGCACAATGGTAGATTGCACGTACAGCCGCGTCTGCTGGCGCATACTTAGAACGGTGGCAGTGTTGGTGCAAAAGGCGTTATTTATGTCCTCTTTGTCGGGCCATCGATAACCGCTGCAGAGAACTGTGGCGTGGCATAGCGTGGCGTGGCCTAGTGCAGCTCGTGTCCGTGTATACGCACATAAATAATGCGAGCGCAATTTCCCATGTAATTGATGGGGTGCCCCCACCTTCCTTGCTTCCCTTCCCTTTCCATAATGGTGAGTGAACTGAGCTCTGGACGTTAGCCACAGAGCACCCCGTGGGGCGTAAACTCGACAATGCCTTCGTCACGCCGCGCATTGTTTGCCACTGCCGAGAGTTCACTCTCGGGGTTGATTTACTGTCCCAAGTTCGCTCACGAGCCACGGACGGCTCCGCAGCCCCGCAAAGAGCGTGTACCGAAATTTTCGTCGAAAGATCGTCGCTCCTCTGTCATCCCGTTCCTCCCTTCCCATTCCCGTTTTCTCCGTACAACCCCGACTGAAAGATGATTTTCGTTGCCACTCCGAACCATTATAACCACCCGACCTCTTTGCCCCGAGTTCTTCCTGCGCTCTACTATTTTAACTACAGTTTCTACGCAAGAATAGACTGGCCGCAAACCAAATAACTGGACCCCGTTCACTACTATATGCTAACCTGACCCAGACCGTTGAACAGTTAAATAATAAAAATTGTTTCTCGTTCTTTGTAACCCAGACTTAACCCAGACCTTTGAACAGTTAAAAAATAAGAGTAATTGTTTTTGTTTCTTTGTAACCCAGACCTTTGAACAGTTACGAAATAAGAGTAACTGTTTTTGTTTCTTTATAACCCACACCTAACCCAGACCTTTCAATATTTAAAAACTAATAAATATTGTTTTTGTTTCTTTGTAACCCAGACCTAACCCAGACCTTTGAACAGTTAAAAAATGGAAGTAATCGTTTTTCTCTCTTTGTAATCCAGACCCTAACTCAGACCTTTGAACAGTTAAAAAATAAGAAAAATTGTTTTTGTTTCTTTGTAACCCAGACCTAACCCAGACCAGTTCCTTTGAAAAATCGTATTCTACAATACTAAATACCAGGAACTAGAGGGATGTGACAGCCATTGTCCCAGAACATTTTCTACAATCAGACTGTCTGCAGATATGCACAAGGCTGACTTTGTGCATATCTTCGAGGAGTTTTATCTAATATAAATTAGCTCATTTATCTAATAAATTCTAATATAAAAAAGCCAGTCTTCGTTAAAACCGATTTTGAAGAAATCAATTTTTCCGGATAGTTACCATTAGCTTTTTCAAAACATTTAATTTTCCCGAGTCACTTTGGTCCCAGTTAGTTCGGATAACCGAAGCTCTCTTGTAGTCGAAGTAGGTATCTCTCCCTTCGGTCGTAACTTCTCGAGAATCTTGATTTAAAAATCCGTAGGAATTTCGATAAAATCGGCTGACTCGGATTACACGAATACTTTTGTTTCAGATTTGAGAAGCGATCTTGCCCGGAGCTGGCTACCGAAAGAAACTCGATGGTGCTAAGAAAACGGAGGACACGGATTTCGGTTTTTCCGTTTCCTTCGGAGTCTAATCGTAAAGTCGGAACGCGGAAAACGTCGCTTCCACTTCTGTATACCAAGGTATGTGTTATCTTGTTACGTTGTCCTGACAATCAGATCAAACATCAAGCCAGTCCAGACGTGTAGACTAGATTAGGAAGGGTTAACCAACGGTACGTTGATTTAAATCAATGACGGCGGCACATCTGCTGGCAGAGATTAATGATTAGACGCACGAGAACGAAGCCTGAAACTCGGTGCTTTCAGAGATCGGACAGATTAGAAACTAATTTAACGAGCTGCTTTCATCGTACAATCCAATATCCATCTTGATCCCCCCTTACTATATTGTGAAGCTATCCACTACCGGCAATGTTGATTGATCGACATCGACGATATCGCGAACGCGATATATTTCTTTTCTCTTAAACTGTGCCAGATTTTCATTCTATAAAAGGGAACTCTAAAAAAACCTTCTTTGTATCGGAGCCAACGATTTCGTTAATCAATCAATTCTCCTTGCTTTCTACCGTGTCCCAAACGAATCAACGAATACTTTGCCCATCAACGAATATAGAAAATAACCTAAAAAACGGTCCGAGCGTCACGGATTTCAAATGTTACATTTTTTAAATAAGGACAAATGTCTCTACGACTGGGTCAGCGCAGTGCCGGATTAAGATCTTTAAAGATCCTAAGCATTGAGAGGATTTTGAGGACTCCTTGCACAGAATCGCAGCAACGCAATACGTATAGTGCACCTGTACGATTTTTTTTTAGGTATTTGGATAATTTGACTGAAAAGTATTTTGAGTAAATTTTAATTTTAAAAGTAATTTTTAGAGGTGTCTCCTACTCCTGATGCCCTAAGCACGTGCTTAATTTTTTTATTGGTTGGTCTAGCTGGATCGACGTTCGACCATAAATTGAAATAGTATGCTAAATTTTTTGTATAATTAATTATATATTTTAACTAAAAATAACAAGTGTAACACATCATTTATGCCATTATTTTTAAATAATGAAGAAGTATACAAATTCGTTTGGCGCCATTTTGTGCAAAATTGAAGCTTTATTTTATTAATAAACGAAAATCATCATTGCAGTTAAAGTTATTTTCGAAATTTTTGATATTGTCTTTTTTCTACACGTTTAGAATTACGAAATAGCTTTGATAATATTTAAATTCAAATTCAAAAAGCTATACACATGAAATTTTCATTTCTTTTTAAACTTATCTAGACTGTCGACGAAGAATATGAATGTCTGACCATATTAAATCATTCCTTATAATTAAAATGAAAAAAATCAAACACAGTTGCATCAATACGTTTCTAAAGTAGAATTTGGAAATATTAATTTCAATAAACAAATGACTGAAAATCGTCATTGCAGTTAAAGTTATTTTCGAAATTTTTGATACTGTCCTTTTTCCACACGTTCAGAATTACGAAATAGCTTCGATAATATTTAAATTCAATTTTATAAAGCTATACATATGAAAATTTAATTTCTTTTTAGACTCTCGACGAAGAATATGAATGTCTGACCATTTTAAATCATCCCTTATAATTAAAATTAAAAAAATCAAACACAGTTGTATCAATACGTTTCTAAAGTAGAATTTGGAAATAGTATTCCTTTCAATAAACAAATGATTGAAAACAGTAAGGCTTCTTTAAAAAAAATTTACATAGTTCCACTTCATTACTATATTGTATCTACAAAGCAGTTGTCTAAACGATAAACGTTCAACTACTTTTGTTATACGCAAACGGACGTACTTCAACTAAAGATAAAAGGTTGCACAATATTATAATGTCTTACTCCGTTATCATTTCTTCCCCGAGTTTACGTCATCTCTGGACAATTTTCATTATCTTTTGTAACAAATACGTCATTATGTTTTAAACAACAGAACCATTATCGGTACGGAAGTATAATATCACAAGGTGAGTCAGTAAGAACAGAAGTATCGTATTGAAAATCATGTGATAAATTTTACACAAACTTTGTAATATTTTCAGATTTAAGATCCAATCAACAAGATCAGCTAATTAAATCTCTAAATGCATCTTTTTAATGGCTACAAGATAATGCTAGAAAAAAATGTACATTCATCCTCCTCAAATTCGAAAAAAATATCGTACATCAATTTTCAAAACGTCATTGCGAAGGGGATGCTTCAATCTTAAAATCTGTGGTAGATTCATTCGCGAAAGCTTTCTAATATTTTCACCGAGGTTTCAATTCGTACAATATCCGAGGAAAAATGGGTGTTCAGTTTCTCATCTGCTGCATCACGTAAAAACATCAAATAACGGCGTACGAAAGTAGAATCTTCAAGTTTTGGAATAAGTCCAATTTGATTCCTGTAGAATAATTTCGTACGAAATTACAAATTTCTCGATCATCAGAAATTATAATGTACAAATACTGTTTCGTTCCACCTGTACAGGATGTTCAGAAATGTTTGGTCTCGGAAAGCACATTGGCGTATTCCACATTTTCGGATCGCCAGAGATCTGTAAAAAAAGTTGCCTCAAAATTGTCCTTGACCTTGAGTTTCAATGCAAATTTCTTTTTATTGTATTGTATTCTACACATCATAAGGATAAAAAGTGTGAAAAGTGGTTTGTTCTTCAAGTGTATGTTGGTCAAAGTTCCTTTTACACTTTTTATCCTCACGATGCGTAGAATACAATACAATAAAAAAATTTAACCTTGAAATTCAAGGTCAGTATAATATTCTATAACTTACAGGGTGTTAAGAAATGTTTGGTCTCGGCAAGCATAGGCGTATTATACATCTTCGGATCGAAAGAGATCTGTAAAAAAAGTTGGCTCAAAATTGACCTTGACCTTGAGTTTCAATGCAAAATTTCTTTTTATTGTATTGTATCCTACACATCATGAGGATAAAAAGTGTGAAAGGTGGTTGGTTCTTGAAACGTATGTTCGTCAAAGTTCCTTTGACACTTTTTATCCTCACGATGCGTAGAATACAATACAATAAAAAAATTTGACCTTGAAAATCAAGGTCAAGGCCAATTTTGCGGCAACTTTTTTTACAGATCTCCAAGATATACATAGAATACGCCTATGCTTGCCGAGACCAAACATTTCTTAACACCCTGTACATCGTAGAATATTGTTTTCCTATACTTTACACAATTCTGGCATTGGCCTGTAGGCATCGGGGCGATTGTATTTTACGGGTCGTGTAAAATACAGTTCTCGTTAGCAGTAAAAAGATAATGTGGTCCGGTAATTGAGATTCATTAACGCTGAGACTGCAAATGAGAGCTAGTAAGTGGAAATCGGTTATGTAATAGCAGTTTCGTCTGGCCAATACGTTACGGTGGGATTGGTAGTGCTTGTTTAGGACCACGTGTGTAGAACTTTGACTTTCGTGGGGTGGCCACTTCGTGATTGTCAGTTCTCCGCCGGGCACAAAAGACTAATGGGTAACGCATACAGATTGGGAGGACACTTAGCAGAGTTAGCGCCTGCGGCTACTTTATTTACGCCATCCACATGTCGACGCCGACGACAGTCCTATGCACACAGTAGCATTCGGTGGTAACTGACCACGCAAACATCATCCGTAAAGGTCGTGTTTGTGGATGGGCCCGCTGCCGTTCACAGGCCGTCGTTTTCGTTGCTAAAGTGACATTAGTTCTAACAGTCGAAACATTCGAGCTACCGTGCCCATTTGTCTAAGAAAACAACTTTAACCGCTTAACACCTTTGGAAAGGATCACCGACTCCCTTCTGTGTCAGCACAGAAACCGTTCAGCAACAATAACATCACATACTAAACTGAATCGACTTTGGGTCTCTCCGCCGTGCGCCTTTTGTTGGAAAAATATACAACGGTACTGTGATTTTCCGATGCGGAGGAAAAAATAATACTTTATCATAATATTTGATATAATACTTATATCAAAGCTGGTATTATTGAAATTATTTAATTGGTTTGATTATATTGTATGTACTTCCAGTTATTCGAGATGAATACTTTACTTTTTAGAAAATACAATATGGCACTTGTAGTTAATTGAATTGGATGGTTAATTATGTAGATAATGTTTGTACTACGGAAATTGGGTGAGTCAAGGTACGGGATCCAAATAGAAATTTTTAATCTTTCTACTGTTTTCAATTACACCTACTCATTTTTGTCATAAATAATAACGTTGAATAAATATTTTAACGTTATTTAACGCGTAATATTTATTATTTGTATAAGAACGATTACAATATGTCAATATCTAAATTGCTATCTTTTATTTGTTAAAATTAATACAGAAAAGTTATACACGTGGTTTTCCATGGCATTACGTTTTAAATACCTTTGTCATATTCTACTAACAACATTATCTAATTTTTTTTAATTTCAAACCTATTTCAACGTAGCAATGTAAACTCTGGATATTAACACTTGTGGATAAGCTATTATATTTCAAAATACAAATATTAAACATATAGATTCAACACAGTTATGATTTAATGTAAATTTTGTTTATTTCTCAATCCTTGAAGTGTACATTGCAGAAGACACCATTACTGATATTGTCCGTTTCTTTCATGATGTGTATTCGAAACGTACTAGTTTGGAAAAGATATTTTTCAACTAGATGGAATATCAGAAGTAAATGGTTATATGCGTAATTACGAATACTTAGTTTCAAGGTTTTTCGGATAAGTTTTTGAACAGTCTTTTAACAATAGGAATTTTACATGTATAATGAACGTACTGTTACGTCCGCTGCGTCGCACAGTGAGGAAAACTAACCTTTCTCGATTCAAAGCAAAGAAATTTTCGATAGAAATGAGATAGAGCGATGAAATTTTTTTAAAAATTAAAGCTGAAACATTGCAGAATATGGAAAATAGGTAGATTATGTTACGAATGTTTTTAACCTTGAAAAAATAAAAGTTTGACTGTTTAACTATAATTCGATTTTTTTTAATCCTGAGGTCGTAGACAAATTTTAAGACCAGATTTGAAATCAGCGTGAAAAAATCTACGGGACGTGGTACATAGTATGTTAAAAAAAAATTTTCTTCTCGTGAACGACTTTTTCGTGAAAGTGTGCAAGTTTGACGAATTTTCTCAAGGTTAAAAACCGTTCGTGCCGTAATCTCCCTATTTTTCCTATATTCTGCAAAGATTCAGCTTTCATTTTAAAAATATTCATCGCTCTACCTCATTTGTATCGAAAGTTATTTCTTTTTGAATCGAGAAAAGCCAGTTTTTCCCACTGTGCGCCGTATCCCGTAGAACGCCCGCTCTATCAGTAAGCGTCACTGGCGGCGACACGTGTTCCGCAGTGATATTTTGCTTTCTGGTTCGGTAAAAACGGCGCCGTTCAAAACTTGACAGGGTTGTTTCTCAAGATAAAAGTCTGCTCTATCGCGTGGTGTAATTCGATTTTCCGCTGGACCCTTATTTTCTTATATAAATTGAAAAATATCCTCAAAAATATGTGCAAAAGTGGTGTCTCTCCGTTTTTAATGATTGTTTAAACATGTTTAAACTCTTTTGCTGTAAAGAACAATATTTGTTCAAATTCGAAAAATACGTCTTTTTCAAATTTCTAAAAAAACTGTGCGTGTAGGAGAAAAATTAAGACCAGGTTCGGAATCAGCGCGCAAAACTCTATAAGATCCACCCAACAGTTATACTGAAACATGAAAAAAGTTCAAATTTCTTGGACAGTGTGATCATACAAAAAACCTAGGGCCTCCTGGTAACATTTGCTACAGGCTCCGTCGCTGGTTTAATTCGCCTCTGAATTTATGACTCGAAACAACAATGTGCATAAAATTAGTTTAATTTTCTTCACGTTCACACCGGAGGCAAGTACATATGTACTATTTGCTCGACTTCGACATGGTTCCTAGAAGTTGCAGGAAACACACATAGAACACAATTCAATAAATCCTGTTGAATTATGGTGTCCTTTTGTGCTTGATATAAAGGTATTGTCGAGTCCCTCCTGCCGTCACGCCTATCCGCCATAATCGACACTCGAATATTTCATACTGACACTTTTAACATTAACTCTATTCGTCAGGGTTAGTACCATCGGCAGCATTCATCGGTGTGACATTCGGTATACACGGTTTTTAGTCTTCTCTCTCTGTAGCCTTGTGCTCTAACCGACAGCTGCTCGACTTCGGACACAGTCATTATGTATAAACTGTCACGTTCCACCAATGCTTTGTCGCAAAGGAATAGTTTGTTTGGACAGCCTCCGTTTTCGGCGTCTTCGTCACGGGAAATCGTCCGACACAGAAACTTCGCTCGCGCAGGTGTGTGACTTTTGCTTATTTAGTTTGCAACATTGGCTAAGCTCGAACTGCAACATCATTTATCGCATTGTGGGATTTTGCTGCCAAGCATAACAAATAAACTTCCGCCTATTATTTTCTGAAATGCCGTGTGACTGGTTGGTTGCACCTACGCGCGGACCTTGTTAGTTTATTTTACGATTGACAATTTACAGGAAACGTTATGTTAACGTAGACTCGTAAATGGTTTAGATCAGGGGATTAAAGACGAAACAGATTTACAATGTAATATATTCGTTCTGCCGACGAGGATTTAAATTGTCTTTTGCATTCGTTTAGAAGGGTTTATGTTTATTTTATAGCGTAATGTATTTGAAATTACAATTTGGTGGTTTATTTGATTTATCAGATCCTACTAGTTTGTTCGTCGAGATCTGAATGAATTCTGGTCAGAAAAATATGAACTATACAATCCAGCTATAGAAAAATATCTTTGAATCTACAAAATTGTTCTACTTAAAAAATTTCCGTTTCTGTTATGATATAAAATCATGATTAATAACTTCAGTTATACACATATTCTTTAAGAAACAAATAACCTAACTACCAATCCAGCTATAGAATTATATACAAAATTGTTCCTTTTAAAAATTTTCATTTCTGTTATGATATAAAATTATGATTAATAACTTCAGTTATAATAAACATTATTAAGAATAACCGTTTTACACCATGAAAATTGTTATTATTTCCAATAATGAAATCTGAAAAAGCTACAGAGTATAAAGATGGTCGCAAATATGATGTGAAGATTATGCTATGTTTTTTCATTTCTTTTAATCCGATGAAGTATCATTTAAAGTCATTCAAAGACAAATGTTATGATAAAATAAACTTTTATACGTTAAGAAAAATGTTCAATATATTTGTTAGACAGAAAATAGCAACCTTTTGAAAGTCTAATACTAAATCTTGGCCAAACAACGTGATTGCAGCATGACCGGTGGCCGCTGTTTATACTAAGAATTAGCTGTGCAAAATTTGCAAGTTTGCATCAACGCAACACCTCACGCGTCTTATCTAATGCAAGAATGTAAACAATGAAAACAAGATTTTATTTAATTCTACTTTCTTAAAATTACTCTTAAAAAATTGCAAATTATATGAACAACCACAGTCGATTTATTAGACTCTATTCAGAATCTTCATCACGAGTCTGACTCCAGTAGGTTGAGGATCATTATGCATTTATGATATCACAAAAATAACCAAGAAATGGTAGAATATAAAATTCGTCAGAGTTTAGTACGGTTTTTACTTTTATTTCAGATCTACAAAAGCTACTGCCATTGCAAAACAAGATTTTATTTAATTCTACT
This sequence comes from Lasioglossum zephyrum, assembly GCA_028455615.1. Classification (NCBI taxonomy): domain Eukaryota; kingdom Metazoa; phylum Arthropoda; class Insecta; order Hymenoptera; family Halictidae; genus Lasioglossum; species Lasioglossum zephyrum. Next base: position 12,444 of record JAQQRZ010000118.1, read on the forward strand.
TTGTTAAAATTAACCTTAAAAAATTGCAAATTATATGAACATCCAGAGTCTATTTATTAGACTCTATTCAGAATCTTCGTCACGACTCTGACTCCAGTAGACTGAGGATCTTTATGCATTTATGCTATTAGAAAAATAACCAAGAAATTGTAGAATATAAAATTCTCCAGAGTTTAGTACGGTTTTTGTTTCTATTTCAGATCTACAAAGGCTACTGGCACTGCAAAACAAGATTTTATTTAATTCTACTTTCTTAAAATTCCTCTTAAAAAATTGCAAATTATATGAAAATCCACAGTCTATTTATTAGACTCTATCCAGAATCTTCATCACGAGTCTGACTCCAGTAGATGAGGATCTTTATGCATTTATGCTATTA
>JAQQRZ010000119.1:0-12821 GCA_028455615.1 Lasioglossum zephyrum
AGTTGTATTGTTTATTAAATTAAATATAATGCAAAAAAATTTTTTTTTGAAAAGTCAATTTTTGAGATATCAAGGTCATGAATTTGTTTTTAAATTAATGCTACATTTTGTTTCTACGTTATTATAGTGCGTAAAAAGACAAATTCAACGATATATAAAAATATATACTAATGATATACTACAGTGGAGAAAATTGAGTTTTTCGTCAAGTGTCACAATTCTAGGGGTGTCCCGAAAAAAATTCGAAAGTCGAAAAATAAGGACCACCCTACTGTACCAGTTTACCCTAGGACTCCCTACGCAGACTCGAGTGCAGGGCCATGCTTATCCTGTTAGGCCCTTTCAACAACCTACAAATACGAGAGTGCCAAGGAGTTCAAGCTAGTTAAAAAGAACTCGCTAGGTGTATGTTCTCATTCGTAAGTTTAATATTAGTTTGGAATGACAGTACGATTACGATTAATCTTTCAGGTGGATTGTCCCTTTATAGTGTGCATGACGTACGCCTTCCAAACGCCGGACAAGCTGTGTTTCATTTTGGACCTGATGAACGGCGGCGATCTCCATTATCACATTGGCCAACACGGTGTGTTCAACGAGAGGGAGATGAAGTTCTACGCGGCTGAAGTGATATTAGGATTAGAACACATGCACCGTAGATACATCGTCTACCGGGATTTAAAGCCTGCGAATATTCTCCTGGACAAGCACGGCCATGTCAGAATATCGGACTTGGGATTGGCCTATGACTTCTCGAAGAAGAAACCGCACGGAAGTGTGTACGTACAATCAAACGATTCTATGTATCAGATCAGTAGTTTTTAACCCGCATGCGTTCCTTATGGTGAAAATTTACCCATTCAATTTTTTCACATACTGTAAAATTATTCATCCTTTTGTGTCTACATCGTGAGATGTATTTCTTTAAAATGTCACGCTATACATGAAACATAATGTGTTGATTTAACGTGTAAAGTAAAAATGGGTGAATTGTTTCTTAGTCTCTTTTATGAAGCTATTTTTGAGGAGCGTATGAGTGTCAACCAGGCGCGCCTATAAACTTACATTAGTGGACGCATAAGGTCCCCTGCAGACCCCAATGTTTAAACCTGCAGAACTAGAGAAATAATTCAAAATGAAACCATGAATGAAAATTTTTAAAATTAAGTAGACAATGATAAACACGAAGAAAATATTATTCTCGAGGATTACATGAAGTATGAAAGTGCTTTTACAACTGGAAAAGTTTTATACTATAAATTTTACTACAAATATTTCAATACTACAAGTTTTTCTTGTAAAAGGGAAATAGGTTCGAAACGAATTTACTGAAAAATTTGTTTGTTTCAGTGGCACGCACGGGTACATGGCGCCAGAGGTACTCTCCAAAGGCGTCACCTACGACTCCAGTGCAGACTGGTTCTCGTTTGGGTGCATGTTACATAAATTATTAAAAGGACACAGTCCATTTAGGCATCATAAAATGAGAGGGAAACATGAAATAGATCATATGACATTAACTAAGGTGCGTAATTCATGCCTACCGTCCTACGTATTCCTTTTGTTATTATTAGACTGCGGATGTTTATGTAATTTTCAATTATTGTAGACGAATTTTAAGAAAGTGGAATAAAGTAGAATCTTATTTTCCGTGGTAGTAGCTTTTTTAGATCTGATATAAATTAAAATCATAATAAATTCTGTTGCATTTCATATCCTAGCATTTCTTGAAAATTTTCAACAACCATAATCGCATAAAGATCCGCAGTCCAGTTATTATAGTCATACAATAGCGTTCACACACTCCATATCTGGGTCAATATTATTCGATTATGATACTTTCATCAACATATATTTACGACAGTTTTCTGATCAAAATGGGTCCAAGCATAGTGTAGGTTGGAGCATATTTGCTTGTATCACGATATAGTAGAATCTCGATTATCCGTACTGACGGGTAGAACATGAGTAGTATTCGTGCAATACAACAATTGCCTAACTATAATGTTAGATTAAATTGTTACCGATTTATATTTATTTAAGGAGCGCATCGAATGAGCGTGTACAATTTGATTTTTTTCATACCTCATTTGTTCCGAGATATCAAAATGATCCCAAGTGTTTTCAAAGTCAATGCACCTGTTTTTAATACCACGTTGTTGATCTACATACAGGGTGAGCCGGAAATCGTAGCACAACCGGGCAGTGGGTGATTTTATATGCAAAAATAAGTCAAAAAAGTCGTTTGGTAACCCGTTTTCGAAAAAATCGAGTTGAAAATTCCACCAGGTTCGCATGCTTTAGTATATGCAGAAAGTAGAATTGGTTGATCATGGTCAGACGCTTCAGACGATTCCTATTTCTTGAAAACGAGCTGCCAAACGAAAAAATGTTATTTTTTTTCGACTTATTTTTGCATGTAAAATCATCCCCTGCCAGGTTGAACTACGATTTCCCGCTAACCCTGTACAATATGGTGACCTTGAGTTGACCTTGAAGAAACCCAAGGTTACCCTGACATCTGAGAAAAAAATTAGATATGAAAATATGAAATTGTATTCGTTTGTTGTGCCCCTTAAAACGATACGCAATTCATTACAAAGGTTTTCGATGCAGAGTTATTTTAGATAGTAGTTCATAGCAATTCACCTTGTATGCAAAAAAAATATTAGTGTATGTTTTAGCTTGCTTTATTTTTAACGGCTGATTTCAGCGAGTTTCCACGATACTAACGGGCTAAAATAATTTCAGAAGGTTGAGCTACCGGAAACATTTTCGAAAGAGCTGCGATCGCTGATGGAAGGTTTGCTGGAGCGGGACGTAAACAAGAGGATCGGTTGTCGGGGCGGTGGAGCGGACGAATTGAAGGAACACCCGTTTTTCGCCGGCATCGACTGGCAACAAGTTTATCTTCAGAAATACACGCCGCCACTTATACCACCGCGAGGCGAAGTGAACGCCGCCGACGCCTTTGACATCGGTTCCTTTGACGAAGAGGACACGAAGGGTATCAAATTAACGGAAGCGGATCAAGAACTTTACAAAGATTTTCCTTTAGTCATTTCGGAGAGATGGCAGGCCGAGGTTGCGGAGACTGTGTTCGAGACGGTCAACGTCGAAACAGATAAGGTACCGATTCTTCATTCGTTTAAGCTTTTTCTTGTCCTACCATAGAAAGAAAACTGAGGCTTCGAGTGTTATCATACCGTTAATCTTTTTCTTCTTCTTTCCCCTTGCAGATAGAAAGTAAAAAGAAGTCGAAACAGAAACAGAGGTTCGACACGGACGAAAAAGGTAAATATTAAAGTGCTCTTCTGTTTTTACCCTTTGTACTCGAAGCTATTTTGTGAATCGTGGTAAAACAGGTTTGTATCAAATTACCGACAATGTTTTTAATCGACTACATTTGATCGAAATTGATGTCGCTGACAAGGTACATCAACGCTTGTTTCACAACAATAGTGGGCGATTTTATAACTGAAGATAGGTCGATAATATGGAATATAATTTTTCCATATGATGTGAGTGTATCACGATTTACGAGAGACAATTATCAATAAATTTGTTTGCTTGTGTACATGGTGAATAATGGTAAAGGAATTCTCAGTGGCTCCTCGTAGCTGCTATTCGAGTGCAAAGGGTTAATGCTGTCTTTATAGTCTGACAATTAGTAAAGAGATATCATTGTAATTATAGTGATTTATTACAGGCTCGGATTGCATTTTACAAGGTTATATCAAAAAGTTAGGTGGTCCATTTGCTAGTGCATGGCAAACACGGTATGCAAAATTATATCCCAATCGATTAGAATTGTATCCTGAATCCACGGTGAAGCCAGAACTCGTTTTTCTTGATCAGGTAAATCAAGCAAAATTTTATGTATTAATTTCTTCAAAATAACACATGCTATTTTTAGAACATTCAATATAACGAAGACATTTTAAACTCTAATTCGCGGTGACTTATCCTGTGTATCGTAGCTTATTCAATACTAAATTACAATGAAAATATTGAATTTTTAGGTGGAAGAAGTCAGCGCGGATCTTCAACATGTAAAAGGAGAACAGTGCATTATCGTCCGCAAAAAAGATGTAAAAATAGTGCTCACAAATCCCGTAAGTATTAAATTCTCTTAATTGTGTATACAACTGTTAAGAAACATATATTCTCGTATATGTTTCTGTTTTCAACATATTTGTATTTCCTCGTAAACAAATATGAAGCCGTTTTCATTATTTTGGAATCTGTCTAATTTTAACTAATAGATGATTCCACAAAATTTTACAAATCCTTGCAATTATGTTTCGAAGTATTTGAGACTTACAAGGAGAGTGCAAGGATGTTGTCACACCGATTTAGTCGAGACTCTGTATACTTATAGATCTCGATCTCCCATTTAGGAATATATACCATTATAGACGCTAACACTCAATAGTTTTTTAGATATTCATAAACAAAGTTCTTAAGTGGTATACAACGAGACTTCCATCTGGTGGGCTAGGGTTCGATTCTCGTTTGGTGACAATTTTTTTTTCATATTTATTTATATTATTTATTCGCTGTGTAACATTGACTTGTCTATATGAGATTGCACATTTATTACAAGTTGAAGAACAAAAGGATTAATAAATTATAAATAAATTCGCTGTATAACATTAACTTGTTCGTAAGATATTGCACATTTATTTATATACAAGTTAAAGAACAAACGTATTAATAAATTATAAATAAATTAGCCGAAATTAATTCGTTATATAATACAATAGCAGATTTAAGCAGTAATGTAAGAACTTTGTTTATGAATATCTCAAAAACTATTGAGTGTTAGCGTCTATAATGGTATATATTCGTAAATGGGAGATCGAGATCTATAAGTATACAGAGTCTCAACTAAATCGGTGTGACAACGTCCTTGCACTCTCCTTGTTAGCAAGCACGACACTTTTTTGGCCGTACATAGCCTATTAGAACTATGCAGACTAGCCTTTGTTAGCAGATCGTGCACAGTAAACTCAGGATGTTTATTGGGAAAGCCGCGATTACTCTTCAAACAATAAACATAGTTAGCACGTTTGACCAAGAATCGCATTCTTCCAGGATGAAATCAGTTTAAAGGAGTGGGCGGTATCGTTAAGATCTGCACACAAGTATTCTATGGAAATGTTAGGCAACATGGCTAAGAAGGCTGGCAAAATCTACGGGACGAACGGTAACTAGCCCAATGCTAATACCTGTGTTCCGTTGTCATACTTCAGCCCCACTGCCTACCAGCAGCAACAGCAACTTTTTTTATACTGAGAATCAACACGAGAGAGAATGAAAGAGAGACCATTGAAGAATATCTCCAACGAGGATATGGCAATTGGTTTGACGATTTTCTGCAACCGTGAACCAAAAGCATCTAGGTCTCAACGAAACAGCTCCAAAGAAACTCCCTTTGAACGGCGGGTAGCGTCGCGCTGTATAGAGACTCTAGGAAGTAGTGTCGTACGAATCGTCACGTCGTTATATTTGTACGTTAGTTGTATGTGCAATGTGACGTAGGAATTAGCAATTGATCAATGCCCATCAGTATACACTCCCACCAAAACTCGAAATTCGCACCGTGTACACGCGTTACATACAAACATGAACAGACATACATACACACACAGACACACACACTTTATACAGAAACACGCAGGTGACACGAAAACGCAACCAGTAGTATATTATTGTTATATCGATACGAAGTATACCCTGGCCCCGATTATACTTCTCCACCGTTTTATACCGTTCGTTTACTTAATTTATTTACTAATGCAGGACGATTTTATATTGTGGTTACGTATTAGTAACATGCGCGCAAATTCGTTTATTTATTGTGTTGAGAGAAATGAGAGAAATGAAAGAACGCGAGAGAAATGAGAGAACGAACGAGAGAAAGAGAGAGAGAGAGAACGCGAGAGAGTGAGAGAGAGAACGAGAGAAGAGCTCGAACAGTTTGTACATTGTCGGTAGCCAACCGAAGATGGTTATAATAATTGTATACGCTCGAGTAGGTACTGGCGAGTTCGCTCCGGCAATAAAATTGTGCGACGAACGCAGCTCTTGTATTATATTTCTTTATTCCACTCGATCCTGTATTCGAAACGAGAAACATGAAAACATATGAGAAATTTCATATTTTCTAATGGACACTCGTTGTCCTTACTTCTTCTGCACGGCGACCATAATGGAGCATTGTTGATCCCTGGAAACTTTTTCATGACCGGACATTATAGTATCGCGGTGCATTGTGTGGAATATCTTTAAAACTGTTTCTAACGACCCATTCGTTGTCACTAGGCTATCGTCGAGCATAAAATATTGCAAACCTTTTTCGACGGCTAGTTTAGCAGCTTTTATTGACAATGAACATTTTTATTGAGATAATTCTGGACGTTATCGGTAACTTTTAATTCTTTACATTCGAATGGCTGAGTTCATTTCGACCCAGCTTTCGAAGGCGTTTCTTGCTACTCAGTTATTCTGGATGATCAACTTCAAACGAACGTCGTGCAATAAGGACAATGGATCTAGATAAAGTTTCATTACAGATATGTTTGAAAACATTAATGAACTGTTAAACGTCAGTCCAAATGGAGCTAATCGTTGTCATCTGTATTTCCATCTGTATGTTTACTTTGTTCATTGTAAAAGATAAACTCATGATTAATTTTTATTCAATGTTATAAATACACGTTCTATTATCTAAAAACTTTTATATACTTGGTGTAGTATAATTTAAATTGGTGACCAGTTTTGTGTGACAGTGTTTATGGCCATAAATCCCAAGAATTTCGCTGCTATATTTTCGTATAACAAACGTATCTTTCATTATTAGTTGTTGATTTTTGTAACAGAAAATGAAGTTCCTGTTCCTGGAAGTTCATCTACATTGGTAGGTACAATGGTTTTCATTTTTAAAACCACAATAAAAAAGCTTCTCACTCTTAGAATGTATATGTATAAGAAGAACATATAAATGTATTTGTAGATGGTACATTTACTACACATGTTTCATTTCATGTTTTACTGCAATGCAAGTAAAATTATTATCGCTTAATCAGTTTAAACAATAACTGTTCAAATATAGTTGATCGCATCGGCGAGTGTATGTAAAATTGATAGAAGTTTAGATTTGAACTGCGGCATACACCCTCCCCAGTGTAATTTCGTGGAGAAGGTCAACAAAGTCCTGAAGACAACGATCGGCCAGTATGGGTCATGACGCGCGCGCACTTGGGACCAGCACCTCGCGGAAATTGCATTAGATGCATATATTTTTAATTGACAAATTAGATCAGTATATTATGAACATCAGTCTGTCTAAACGAATTTTATTTGAACGATATCACTGTCAATACTTCTTCACCTAATTGATCAACTATATTTTTTTTTTACCTGAATATTAAGAGGTATTTTCATTCATTCGATACAAATGATGGCCAATAAAAAACATGTCTAATAATGTTGTAGGATCTACTCAAAGTCGTATAAAAATCTACGAACATCACTTCGTTATGCTTCCTTGTTACATATACATTCTAGTAAAATTTCAAACAATATCACTTTGTTGTACACATTATAAATTTGTGGCGAGAAAATTTTATTGCATGGTTTCATTTGTTGGAAATTTCCCTTAGAAACAGAGCCAACTGAGGATTCACATTGACAGATTTTAGTCTTCTTTCCAAAGCCTCGAAGTCGACTCTTTCCAACCAGGATGGAGGATCTACCTGCCTATGCGGAAGAGGACATAGCAATCGTTCCACTGCGGCGCAGAAACCACACCAACTTCTGAAATTTAGCGATTCCTTGATTTCACCAATCATAGATTTTAAGTACGCTTCTTGTTCCTCGGTCATGGGCTTTCCAATGATATCCTGCAGAGCCTCGCGGATATCGCCGGGCAAAATGCATCTGGTAGTTCGTAGTGCTTCTTCTTGAAATTTGTTGAAAGCTCTGCCGAAGATCAGCTTTCTTCCAGAAGAAATGGAAACGTGTTTGCTAAGGTAATCTAGTACTGTTAAATCTGAAAGAAAAATTAAGTCGGAAAAACATTTTAAGAAATATACATATATTTAATAAAATGTATTTCCTTTTTTGCTTATCGAAAAGACAATAATGAATAATAATATTAAATAATATTATTACGAATATATACAGGTATACAAACGAATGAATAAATTTTAACAATTCCCAATTTTAACAATTCAGGATGAGATGTGTTACAAAAACTGGAATAAAATAAATTGATTAAAATGAATGCTTCTGAATAAATAAAATACATATATATTAATCATAAAAATTTAAAGACACCTTTTAGCATTATAATTACACATTAGATCGCAGATTTTTATGGACAATAAAGATTTTCTGTTGCTAGAAACAAGAAATTAAAAATTGCTATAGGTTGAAACTAACATATACTAATAATTATTATTGTCTCTAATTAATATAGATGAACAGACGATAATTCTGCATCCTGAACAATCAAAAAGTATTAGAACAAAATTTTCAGATATAGTTTCTATTGAAGTATTTAGCAATTGTTAAATACTTTAAAGTAGTAATTAAATTTTCGAATAATTTATTTGTAATATATTAATCTTATACTTGCCGCGCAGACTCTCACTATCGAGAATTTCAAAGCGAGCCACTTGACGTGAGAATACTCTTGGTGTGTTCATTAGTTTAGAGTTCAAAGATCCTTGGTGTCCTCTAACGCGTGGATAACTTTCGCCTTTAGCTCGTAGAGCTTCTTCGAACGCAAGCCTTCTCTGGTGTTACAGAAAATCATTGGATTAAAACCATTGGATATGTATATATGTATATCCTTTGTAGCCGTTTACAGAAACCACTACTTTTCACACGTGTAATTATCATTGATTTATTGATGAATAGTCACACTCCAGTTCCTTAATATTACACTAACATCTTCTTTATGTTTTCTAAAAGATTTCATGAATTCTGCTTCTCACCTTGAGCGAAAATTCTGCTTCCACTTTATCTCGATCTAGTTCACGAAATAAGTGCTTCAAAATATCCGGTGCGATGAAACTGACAGGCACCGTAGAAGGTGCAGCCGCTAATGCAGTTATCTTTTTTGGAGTCGACGAGGGATTTTCTGCGTCGTCGTTCGTTGTATAAACTCTACAATAAAAACAAAAGAAATTGTTCATTTCTTTCTATCTCTTTATATTCTCTACGAGTTGAACAGAATATGTTGAAATCAATGAATTTCAATCAAGTTTAGTCAAAATTTGCTGCATCGAAATAAACATACTAATAATTGACATATTGAGATGTTTTCAATTGAAATTTCAGAACTGACAATATATGTAGAGTAAGCATCAACCATCCCATAAGTCTAATCATTCCCTATAATTATTATGAATATGTTTTAAATTATTATTTGTTTATAGAACTTTCATCACTATATTTACGACATTTTTCTGGTCAATACAAGTCCAAACATTAGTCCTTTAACATTATGTTTACGGAGCACTAAAAGTAACATTAATTTATAAAAATTAATTCTAAAAATATTGTTTCATTGGATCAGTATTCTCTCGCCCAATTCAGTATCACGTTACACTTTGAAACGATCGAGCTTCTGAGGGGTAAATTCAACACATATATCGTACACATTTCTTTTACAGTCATCGAAGCATTACTGTACTAAAGTAAAGCTACAGTGTGTATACTAGAGGCAGAGAAAATTGGCCAACTGTCCCTGATGGTTTAGCTACACATCTCTTTTACAGTCATCGAAGCATTACTGTACTAAAGTGAAGCTACAGTGTATATACTAGAGGCAGAGAAAATTGGCCAACTGTTCCTGATGGTTTGGCTATACAAACCCATGAGGAAATACAATTTTTTTACTAACGAAGTCCTAGGAAGAAAGAATTGTAATCCTGAAAGGAACTAAAATTTAAAAAAAAAATATATATATATACTAACGAAGTTCTTCGGGAGCCGTCTCCTATGTGCGATATTTGAGTTTCAGTAGGTTCTAACAGATCGTGGACTTCTGTGTGATGCCTATAAGCTGAACCGCTGCGGTTCTTCCCTTTACGCAAGCGTTTTCCTCGCCGTCGAATGACTGCCAGCTCCTTGTTTGCTCTTCCTGGACTAATCTCTTCTGCGGCTCTACTCGAGTCCTTGGTGGATACGCAGGGTGAGTCAATTAACTACAGTAGCAACATTTACTCATTAATTACTTGTTAGAAAAATAAATGTTCACTGGCTTCCATGCATTTCCCAGAAGAATTAATGTGTATAATTTGTAATAATAAAATAAAATAATAAAACAGTAGAACGGTGAAATTACAACTTAATAAAATGATTAGATAAAAACCAAACTCCTATGCGATTCGTGTCTCGTACAACTAATACAAACAATATTTTTCTTGCATAAATATAGACAGTCTAGTGGTCATTAATTTTTTATCATTTCCCTATTTTATTAAAATATCCAGACGATTTTGAATTGTTGTATTACAATGTGTAATATTTAGTCATGATATTCGAAACAATATTGATTATTATATTATCTTTCGCTGCTTTAAGACTTGGATAACTTCATTATACGTACAAAAAATATTTAGAATATTTAGCAACGATTTAATTAAGACCTATATTGTTGCAAGTCTATATAAACGGTCTTGTTTAGAATTTTAAAACAAATCCTACCGGTTCATAAATGTCTTCGCATGGGCTTGGAGGCGGTGCATCTGCTGATGGCTTAGGCGAACGAGATCGATGTCGAAGAGGTGATTTTGGCACCACTATCTTCGTTTTTCGAGAAGTTGGAGGTGGTTCTAAGGTGAGAGCATGCCAAGTGAAAGTTTCATTTTCCTGAAAGAATGGAAAGTTTTAAGTCATCTTTCTATCATGTTCTTCAAAATTAAATTTTCTATAAAGATACGCAGTGTACCGATTATAGTAAATCCTTAAATACTGTCCAACAGGCGCGTTCTAGGCAGACAGCGTTTGCAAAGATGACTTTATTTTTTTTTATTTACTTATTTAATGTTGCTTTAACATCAAAGGTCATTAGCAACACGGTACATTTTCTTACAATATTTTGTACATCTTAGACAATGTGTTACTCAGAACCTAACAGAATGGGTAAAGATCCAGGCAGTTACATTATAGGAAAAAAAATTTTTCAATATATTAAAGTTGTTGGCTGGTTCATTGTTCCGGGTGGGCATTGTTAACTATAGCAACTATAAGTGTGGCCATGAAATGGAGGACTTAGGCCACGTCATATGGCAATGTTGCCTATTTGATGCTTACAGAACTAGACTAACTGATGATCTACGCAGAATGGGGTTCTTTCTACCCCTCAAAGCCGACATGTTTTTTACCAAACCCAACATCAGAGCGTGTTTGCGTAACTTTGCGTTTTTGAGAGAATGCAGTTTGCTCATATAACCTGACATGCTAAATGGTCTGCTGACTGATACACAAACCGTAAAACTCTGAAAAAATGTGTAACTTCTGTAACTCAAACTACAAACTTGTAACTTAAACTCTGTAAAATAATGCGATTTAGCTTCAGCTGTATAGACCCCATTTTGGGGCCTGGGTAAGCTTAATAAAAAATATATATCAAAGTTGAAAAATTGAATTTTGACCACGAAAACGAGGACTCCAAGACCACTGTGCAGCATTGCGCGGCAGTGGAGTGAGTCGGCACTAGACAACGTTTACGTAGACAACCCCGGACAGTATTTAAGGTTTTACTGGACTAACCATCTGTTTCTTGGAGTTCGCTCTGAGGTCCAAAATCAGTGTGGTGCGTTCTTGCAGATTACAGGTTGCCAGTATCTCATCTTGCAGTCTATTTGTCAATGCAGGTCCACTGGCAAGTGTAGGCGCAGGTGTTAACGGTCTGGAATCTGTCTCAGTATATTTGCGGAATAGCTCCTCGGGAACGGTAGCAGTGTCAACGTTAATCGCCTCCATATTTTCGGCTGGACCAGCAGTGTCCCCAGTCCCGCCAGCTGCAGCCACACTTGCCCTGATCATGTCCATTTCTTCAGGCAGCAGAAGAGCCTTCCCCTCTGTCGCCTAGAAACGCGTGCATTGTCGATTTATACTAATCATAGCTTACGGTTGTGTCCCCAGTAGCACAAAATATTATATACACATTCATATAATATTAAAAAGAGATTCAATCTCTTCTTAATATTTAAATATATATACATACAATATTTATTTTATATTAAGTAATAAATATTTCTTTTTAAATATGAAGGAAATATGTATTTCATGTTACGAGAAAAATACTTTTTTCTAAACACAAAATGAATCTTTAATTAATATTAGAAATAGAATATTTTTTCCTAATGTATAGATAATATTTATTTCATATTATGAAAAAAAAATTTTTTTCTTATTATAAAATAAATCTTTATGTAATATCAGAAATTATATAAAATTATATAATATAATATAAAAATTTCTTAATTGTAGTAAGGTCCTTCCGAAGATAAAATGGAATATTCCCTCAAGCAGTGCACAGAAAGTAATAAATATTCATAGTTTCTAATTTTTGTTATAACCTTTTCCTACATTTGAAAATTTTATTGAATGCTATTTAAATATTGAATTTGTATTTTTCAAATATTGGATTCACATTAACTTTATATTTTTTAAATATCTAGTTTATATTCTCTGAATATTTAGCTTATATTTTTTAAACATTCAATTCATATTTCTTGTACATGTATACAATATTCAGATCCAATATTTTTCTCATATGAAAAAATGTGGCTTAAAAA
>JAQQRZ010000120.1:0-12809 GCA_028455615.1 Lasioglossum zephyrum
TAATATATATACATTATATATTATGTACATAATAAAACATAAAAATTACAAATAACTTTTTCAACGTTTCGGTCTAGTTTAAGACCATTATCGTTAATTTACGATTACATATCTTCATGATTGATGATTTTGTGCCAGACCATTCCTTGAGGAATTTCATATTTTCAAAGCCGAACTGTTACCGAAAACATCAACTTAAGTTATTTAAAAATTGTCGATCGAGATAAAGGAAATATTTGGTATGAATACTATATCCAATGTATAAAATGCAAAAATACTTTTGTCTTTTGTCACTGTGTATACGAACTCACATGTTACTGCGAAAGTGTCTGTTTACCTGACATTGGGTCTTTCTCTTTCTCAGTTTAGTACATCAAGGAACACTGTTTACAGCGACGAATCGCTCATGGATTAGTCCGAGATACCTGTCACATAACCTAACTACTGTTATGTACATACGTTGCAATGACTAGTTGAAACGTACACAATTTTCTACAGAGTGAATTTTCTTCAGGGAAAATAATGTGTGTGGGAGTTATACTTCGATTGATGACAGGGTGTGTTGCTCCGATTCATCGTTGTAGCCCGACGCACAGAGATCGCGGTGAGTGCCACAAAATAGTAATTATTGTGATTATAATTTGTTTACATCATTTCATTTTATTTCGACGAAAAGAAGTGAAAATTGGCGGATATTTAAAATGATATTGGCCAATACAGGAGTATTGCTGATTATTAGACTGTGCTTCTTTAATCAAAACCAAAATTTTCTGAATCAATTTAAAATAAACATCAGACAGCGTACAGTAAAGCAGTAAATATATTTTTTCATTGTGAATAATTTAAAAAGAATCACATTTAAAAGATTTTAAAAAGGCAAACAGTGTACAGTAAGGAAGAAACATATTTTTTCATTGAATATTATAAAAAATCGAAAGAGAGTTTGATATATAGGAATATTCTGAGACTCTTCTGATGTCTTCACAGTTTTTTATTTCACATATTCAGTTTTGCTATAAATGCATCTGCAGTCTACTTTTTTCAGAAAGTATAATGCAAGGAGATCATTTTGTGCTAATTGGAATTTAAATTATGAACTTGAATTAATGAAATATTAGGTAAAGATGAGGATGAATCGGCACAAGAAATCCATATGAAGATATGTCATATTTATCAATGCCAGGACAATGAGAGAAGACCGAATTCAATCGATTCGAATGATGCTAAGGAAATGGAACAGGTTGTGGGAGACGCGAAACCGGTTTCCTTGGAAGGAACACCATCCCTTAATTCGCACAGGTACCCCCCATGTAATTGTTTTATAATTACAATGAAGACGATTTATACGTTTTGCAAATATTCTGTGATATATCTAGAGGATGCTTAATAATTTTTTTTTTTAAATAACTATTAACCTTCGCGAGGTAATGTGAGGTCTCAGAGATCCCAGGTTCAGATTTTTGAAAAGAATCTTTATATGAGTAAAATTAAAACTTTTTGTTTACTTTCTATCTTGTGTTATTATTTATCCCAAATTTATTAAAAACGAGGCTATTTATGAAATTTATTTGTCGGGGGTTAGACCTTTCTTAGTCTCTTAGGAAACCCCATCTTACTATTTGTGTCGTTGGTCCTTGCAAGGGTTAAGTATCGTTTAAAGACTTGTTAACAGAAAAAACGAGTATCACCGTAAAATTATATACCGCGGTATTTTTTACTGTGTTCAATAAGCTGTGATTAATGTAAATAATATTGATAGTAGCAGTGTATGAATATGTATAGCAAAATTAAACCTCATGTCAATACACGCAATTTTTAAAATGTTAATTAATTAGATATGTACTCAACAAATATAAAAAATCTTGATACGAGTGTTAAATATCATTTTGTGTCGACATATATTCATTCAAGAAATGTTTTAGGACGCCCGGAAAAATTGAAGTGCATCCTGCAATGTCTTCGCCAAGTATCGATGAGACTTTAGAATCAACTAAATACTTATCAACTGCGTCTGTTCTTCACAACGAAAGGACGAAAAAATTGTCTTCGATGGAAAAGAAGATGAAAAGGTTGAAAAGGATATTACCTTGCTCGAGGTTTGTATTACATCTTTCTACAATTTTACGACACGACAGAGATTCAATTCCTTGACTAGATATTTTCAGATTCCTTATGTACAATTTTCCATTAGTACCAGATTGCAAAATTCTAATAAATACTTTAATTGTCTTAAATTAAAATTTAGAATTGTTTATTTCTTACTTATATTCATTGCCGGATTCAGCTCCGTAGCAAGAGTAGCAAATGCTACGTGCCCCGCGCTTGCAACAGAAAATTGACCTAAAATTTGGTCGATACCGTTCCCAGATATTTTTGCTAAAAAAAAGGTCATTATATTATCGTGAAAAACTTAGGCCCCCTGGTAACATTTGCTACCTGCCCCGCGCTGGCTTAATCCGACACTGCTTATATTTAGTATTTTTCCAAATAATTTAAATCACCGGTGTCATTGATTCTAAATTTCTTTGTGTTTATTCTTGACATTTATTCTTGATATCGTATAAATATTTCATACTTTCAATATACTTATATTAGATTTTTCCAGAAACGGCGCTACAGAAAAGGCACGGAATCAAATAGAAATTAACACAGGACAGAAATTAAATGATCTGGTATAAATATAATTATAGAAAATCACGTCACTCGACATCTTTCTTTGCTTTTCGTAACTCACGTGAAGTTTGCTTTCGCATCGCACGTTAATCATAATGACGACTACATGTCGCGACAATTACGCGACGATTACGCTTCGTGGACATTGTTCTGCGACGCACAGTAGGACCTTCTGCCCAAATCGTGGACAAAATCAAAGAACTTTCAATAAAAATGAGATAGAGAGCTAAAATTTTTTTACATACAGCTGAAACTTCACAGAATATGGGAAAAATAGGGAGATTATGGTACGAATGCCTTTAACCTTGAAAAAATAAAAGTTTAACTGTTTAACTATAATTCGATTTTTTGAAAAATTCTGAGGTCGTATACAAATTTTAAGACCAGATTTGAAATCAGCGTGAGAAAATCTACAGGAAATGATGTATAACATGTTTAAAAAAATTGTCTGGGTGTGCTATTGAAAAAACCACAGTTTTCTCGAAATTGCGCAACTTTGACGAATTTTTTCGAGGTTAAAAAACATTCGTACCATAATCTCCCTATTTTTCCCATATTCTGTGAAGTGTCAGCTGTATGTAAAAAAAATTTCAGCCCTCTATCTCATTTCTATCGAAAGTTCTCTGATTTTGTCCACGATTTGGAAAAAGGTCCCACTATGCGACGCTTCGTGGGCGGAGGGCCTTATGCTAGCCGATTACCACAGTAATCCGATAAATATCTATGTTCACAGCGAGAAATCCCTGCAGCGAGCGGTCCCCAAAGACTCTGACGAGTCTCGGAAATCGAACCACGTCCTAGCGGCGCAGTCGACGATGCTCGAGAAGAGTGGACAAGTGAGAACATTGCCATCGATAAGACTAAGTGCGGTTGCTCTCGGAACAAGACCACAAGACGATGGAACCTCTACAAAGCAAAACGACTCCGACAAGTACAGCGAATCTCGGAAGGAAAGCAAGGAGGAGTCGTCTTCGAGAACGGGACCGTCGCAGGAAATGGTGACGCTGATAAATCATCAATCCGTTAATGGAAAATTAATGTGCGACGTTCGGATCAATGGTCTCACGATGAATCAGTCCGACCTGTCGAATCTGTTCGAAGCAACAGAGGACAAGGCTCGATCGGTTTCCATGATGACGACCGAGGAAGCACAGATCATTACGATCAAATTCCTTCGCCGGAAAAATGGCAACAGCATGGCGCAGAACGAGGACTCGCAAAAGCAATCGGGTGTGCCCAATCTCGCGATCCCACCCATATATGTCTCAGACTATTCCGTAAACGATACCTCGTACAGAAGATTCCCGGAGATGAAGAAGAACGCTCCTAATTTCCCCGCGTGCCGGAGAACACGTCGGAACACTTTCTGGAAGGCGAAGATCACCTAACATTGCTTCTTGCCATCTTTTTCCGAGGGGAAAGCGCACGAGAATTATTAATTTCTTGTTATTGTTGCGGATCACAACGGGAATCCCGATCAAGATTCTTGATTCAAGTAATAGCAGGAGTTAAAGGGATTTTTTCGAAAATTCATGCGATCGAAGAAAAATAATTCTGAGGACAGGGGATAACGATTAATAACGTCTATAGAAAGAGTTTACCTTCCAGTAGCTTACTTTTTGAAAATTCAAGTTCTAGTCTGTGATAATTGTTATAATTTTTAAGGAACGTACCTCTCAGTACTTTTTAAATAAAATCTTTAGACTATAGTCTAGACTATAGTCTTTATAAAGAGAACATGTGTTTTGGAATGTAACTTGTTAAACGAGTTTCGTTTCAATTTTATCGTAATCTGTAAGATTAATGTTTACACTCGTGCAACATTGTGAAAACGACCTCAGCGATCATTTTATAGTGAAAATGGCATTTTCCTGGTAAGAAACTAGATAAACGAGTGAATCGGAATCGTTTCCTCTTACATTGCATACATATTTACCTTGAACCATCAAAATTTCACGGAATCGGTAGAACGTCAAGCATTTAGTTCCCTCACTTTTTCTAATCTACGAGAACTATTCAGGATAATCGGCATACATAGTTTTTATAAATGTTCCGAGAAGTTTAATTGCTTCTGATCGCAAATTGCTAACGTGACAGTTAAAACTGATGCGCATTCTTGTCGGATACCGAAGGTTGATTACTATTGCGTAAACTGACCTGTAAATTTCGGAATATGTGTAACGGTATCGGATATTTGTGAAACAATTTTTTCGTTTAGTGTCCCAGGCAAACTAAGAGAAACTATGGAAACTCCTTTTGTATCAACTCAATTAATAATTCTAATCCATACCAATTCATAACCAAGTATAGTGTTTTATATTACGAAGCCTGCGAGTTAAATATGGAAACGGGAACCTCCGTAACAATTGTAATATTTTAAATCGAACAACTGCCGATCAAAAGAGTGTAAACTAAAAAAGTATTAAGTTCGTGAAACGAGAAACGGATGATGGTTAACTCACTATACATATATTTAAATTAAAAAAAAAAATGATGAGCCATTCAATATACACTTTGCGAAGAATCGTTGTGAATGAGAATACTATTTTGCAACCATTCCCATTGTCCGTGAGCAACAGAAGTGTCCTTACATACGGTAGTAACGTCCCAATTGTCTCTCCGTCATTAATTTACAAATGAATCCTATGCAAAAAAAATTCAATGGTCTCACACACGGCCGATGTTCATTGACACAATCTGATAATATTAAGCAAAGACAAATTTTTCCACAGTAAACACCATTCTCAACGTATAATCGTTTCTCGTGGATCAATATCCATGATGGTATCGTTCTGTTAGACGATTAATAATTGCTCCGTAACAAGGTTTTATGCAAATCCAACGAGTACGAATGTAAAACAAAATAACAGCCGATAAGCATCTTTATAATCTCTGTAAAAACGTTTTATCTCCTTTGAGATTATGTTCCGTTCTAGACGTAAATTCTCCTATATGAAGTGATTTAAATTGCATGATGCGGAATCGATAAGCTCTTCACGTACATCACTTTGCCCGCTCATCCTTGCATATTGTTATCGTTTCGCAATACCTTGAATAGTTTTAGAGCTGCTTCAGTCGTTCAGAAAATCCTTCATGGACCTATACCAGACTCCCATTACCAGTGTACGGTGCCTCCACTAACAACTATATAACAATATAAATAAATAAATAAATATTACCGTGCTTTGTCTAACTTCCCCTCCAACGATGCTAGTCCTCAATTCGTCCTCCTCTCATCTGGCAACCGGTCTAAGAAGCTGAAGAAATTATCTGGATTTTTTCCAACAGAATAAAAAAGTTAACAATCTTTGGTTTTCGGAATTTGTTATACTCTTTGAACGTATAAATTATCAGCACCTGTGGTCCGGTCCTGTCGCGGAATAACCTTAGCAAAGTGTTCAAAGCGACGTTAAATAAATATATTTAAAAAAATTCAGCATTGTTGTTTCTTCGCACGTTAATTGAAATATTTCAATTATCTAAGTTCCTTTCTAAGATTCCTCTAGAAACAGCGAAATAACCTTAGCAAAGAGTTGAAAGCGACGTTACATAAATATAAAACAAAAAATTGTCAGTATTGTCGTTTCTTCGCACGTTAGTTGAAATATTTCAATTATCTAAGTTCTTTTCTAAGATTCCTCTAGAAATAGAGAAATGACCTTAGCAAAGTGTTCAAAGCTACGTTAAATAACTATAAAACAAAAAATTGTCATCATTGTTGTTTCATCCCACGTTAGTTGAAATATTTCAATTATCCAGGTTTCTTTCTAAGGTCTCTCTGGAAATAGCGAAATAACCTTCCCAAAGAGTTGAAAGCGACGTTACATAAATATAAAACAAAAAATTGTCATCATTGTTGTTTCTTCGCACGTTAGCTGAAATATTTCAATTATCTAAGTTCCTTTCTAAGATTCCTCTAGAAATAGAGAAATGACCTTAGCAAAGTGTTCAAAGCGACGTTAAATAAATATATATAAAAAATTTCAGCATTGTTGTTTCTTCGCACGTTAGTTGAAATATTTCAATTATCTAGGTTTCTTTCTAAGATCCCTCTGGAAATAGCGAAATAACCTTAGCAAAGAGTTGAAAGCGACGTTAAATAAATATATAACAAAAAATATTTCAATTATCTAGGTTTCTTTCTAAGATCCACTGAAAATATTTATCTGTCGATCTGATCAAGCTATCGTTACTTCATACTGATTTAGATTCTACTCGGATATGTAGCTATGCATTTATCAACACTGACTATGAATGTAACAATAAAAGCTTTTTATGAACACCTAATCGCGACGTTGATCACGCACTTCATTAGTTGCTAGTGGTGCTCGGATGGAACGTCAGTAAGAAACGTAGCACATCTATCTATTTCTTTTAACGACCGTTTCTGGAATATTCTCCCGTCGTATAGTAATTTTTCTTGGATAATGATCTCTATCAACGAACGTTTATGTTAACAGCGATTGACTGGAAGCGATCAACTGAGTCACATTCTATGTGACTAACTGGCATTGCACCATTTCTAGAGAAATGTGCATGAAATGTCTTCATAAATTTCAAAACGTCATTTAAAGATTTGCGTGTTGAATTGGTTTCGTAAAATCAATTAATTGAACATGAACTAATTATGTCTGTGTTTCATGTTTCTTGTATGAAACTTTAAATCGTCAGAAACAATCTAATTCATAAAACAACGAAAGCATAAAAACGCTCGGAATAATTCATACCATGTTTTCCATTTCAATTTCTTCGCCCGAAATCTTTTGTGATGTAGCTCGTACAATTCGTTATAGTTTCCCCGGTGTATTAGAAGTAGAATAACAGTAGAGCTGAACTTACTTTTGCGGTCTGTTTCGAAGGACAACAGTAGAAGAACCTCGTTGCTTGCTGTTTTTTCCCTGCCATTCTGTGGTTGCACGGTTCAATGATGCTTCCTGTTCCGGTTTGCAATAAAACGCTGATCTGTTCGCCAGTTATCGATGACCGGAGGCCCTATTGCAAATTTATTTTCGTATAATCGGTAAACGTGTCTTTCCAGTGTTCCTGTTTATTACCTTGCAATTTGTGGAACTTCAACAGGAAGTCGGAAACGATAAAGAAACTTTTTAATTAAAAGTTATTTTACCCCTTCGTTAAACAGATTATGGTCACGTAGCACACGGAGAAAAATCATTGGTCAAACTTAGTACAATTAGTGATTTCATAGAATATATGGATAATAATAATCTGGTTATGAAAAGTAGAAACAATGGTAAGTGTTACTCTAAGAAATCTTTTTTGTACGTTCAAGCTTTGGATTTTATACTCAAAACTAAATATTCCCAATACACTCGAAAATATTACCACGAACATGTGGTCATCATTATTAACAAAAATATAATTTAAGAAATTCTGCACGAAGAGGAAGGTTTCCTCGCTTACGAAAAGGAGGCCTTCGAAGAAGTGACACTGCAAACGACACTGCTACAAGTGCGTTACATTAAAAAATTGTTGTGATAGTAGAGCATAATTATTAATTTTTTAGTAGTAGATTGCGAGTTATCCGTATAACCTTCAACATGCTCGAAAACCATAAATGGAATAATAATAAAATCTACTCGTTTCTTGCCAGAAATGTATAAAAATTAGAGTATCAAATTTCAAATAAAACCTACGGAATATAAATGTTATGGTAGTAGAGCATAATTATTAATTTTTTAGTATTAGACAGTGAGCTCCTTTCTTTATAGATGTTTCGTTATAATATCGATCAATTATCCATGTAACCTTGAACATGCTCGGAAACCATAAATGGCATAATGATAAATTTATCTACTCGCATCTTGCCAGAAATGTATCAAAATTGGAGTATCAAATTTCAAATAAAACCTACGGAATATAAATGTTATGGTAGTAGAGCATAATTATTAATTTCTTAGTATTAGACAGTGAGTTCCTTTCTTTATAGATTTTTCGTTATAATATCGATCAATTATCCATGTAACCTTGAACATGCTCGGAAACGATAAAATTATCTACTCGCTTCTTGCCAGAAATTTATCAAACTTGGAGTATCAGATTTCAAATAAAATCTACGGTATATAAACGTTACGCCTTTCTTTTACGACGAAATAAAGCTCAGTTCGTTTGTCATGTAGAACAGAATTATTCTAGTTCGGAAGAAACGTTTAATTTTCGAGTTAAAATAGGTGGAATGGGTTAGACAATTATTTGATACCCCAATAATGTGCAGTGACGCTTGCAAGTTACCAGAAGGGAATAAAGTGTTCGGTGATTCTCGTAAGAGAGTTATGCGAAATGTGAAACTCGTTTATACCCCCACCACCAAGTCCTCATCAGCCGAGCCCATCAGGATCTCTCCTTAAGCTTGCCGGGGCACATAAAGTACGCGGTAAAATTTTTGATCCTTGAAAGGTCCTTTGCCTCGCGGAGGGTATTCCCAGCGGAATGAAGAACATCGTCACAAATTTTTTTGAACGAGTAACCTCGGCTTGCGTGAACATATAGCTTTTTGTTCTGCGAGAGCCGAGGAGGAAACCTCTCGAATTGTATCCTCCGTCAAGCTGCCTGACGGATTCCTTGAATAAATTTTATTCGAAGGTACGGATTAATCTCGGAATCGGTGGAATTCGCGGAGAGCAATTATACCGATCGGATTCACCTGTCTGACGAAGCCTGGTTCGGTATTAATTGTATGATCAAGATTTCTTGCGATAGGTAATCGAACTTCTCGGAAACGGATGCAGTCTCCTGCGCTCGTTCTCTTTGACAATGTCACATATCGTGCTCATCGACAATTACACAATATTGTCTTTTATCGGCCCGCTGAACATACGCGACCGTACGATCAAGATAAATCTAAGATCACCTGGAGGAAGAAGACTTCGTGCACAGGTGCCGCGGGAATCCCCGGAGAGATGTCGATGACCCGTCTACGCGTCGATTATTGTTTTGGATTCTATTATAATATCGAATTGGCAAGAAAGTAATTTCGGTACTAAGATGAAACTGAGCCAAATTTTTTCATTCAAACAACAAACCCTAGTAGCACAAAATAATATATACACATTCATATAATATTAAGTAACAAACATTTCTTCTTAAATATGCAGGAAATATCTATTTCATATTACGAGAAAAATATTTTTTTCTAAATACAAAATGGATCTTTATTTAATATTAGAAATAGAATATTTTTTCCTAATGTACAGATAATATTTATTTCATATTATAAAATAAATCTTTATGTAATATCAGAAATTATATAAAATTATATAATATGATATAAAATTTTCATAATTGTAATAAAGTCCTTTGGAAGATAAAATGGAATAATTCCTCAAGCAGTGCACAGAAAATAATAGATATTCATAGTTTCTTATTTTTGTTGAAACTTTTTCTTACAATTGAATGTTATTTAAATATTGAATTTATATTTTTCAAATATTGGATTCACACATTTACTTTATATTTTTTAAATATCTAATTTATATTCTCTGAATATTTAGCTTATATTTTTTAAACATTCAAGTTATATTTCTTGTACATACATATATACAGTATTCAAATCCAATATTTTTCTCATATGAAAAAATGTGGCTTAAAAAATACTTTTCCAATATTTGAAAAAAATATTTATCTAATATTTTTGTGCTACAAGGGAAGTTTAACGAATAAGATATTTTCCCTTTTGTTCGACAATCTTTTCCAACAAAGAATAAGTAAGAAAATATTTTATCGATTCAAGTCCATCGTTTCAATAATGAAATTCGATTTTATTGCATCTTAAAATACCGAAATTACTTTCATGCCAGACCAATAGAATACAAAAATTAAAAATAATAAATAGCGAATTTTATACACTTGAACAATCGTTAGAGGAAATATAAAACGATGAAAATTACTAGAATTTATTTAGAATTTTATTATCTTCATGCAAAATAAAATATTTACACATCATCTGCATGGAAATGAAGCTAAAGATTTATTTCTTATATAAGTAATCTTAATTAACTGAGAAAACGTTGCCATGCTTTTACATTTTTTAAATGATTTCACTAATTTAGATTTCATCTTTTCATTTTTGTTATAAATGCATAAAATCCGCTGTTTATTATGGAAAAAACCATTCTGTATATGATCCCAATTCAATGTAGCGATGATCATGGCAGCTCTCATGGCAATTCCAAAGTAGCTCCGAGGTTCACTCGTGAGTCGACATCAGATTCGAACGATTCTTTTAACAGACGTCGATAAACGTTCTGAACGAGTGCTCGGTCGCATCTAGTTTACTGTGCTGCAACGCTCAACGATTCCATACATTCTAAATAGTAACAATATTTAACGATCAATTTGCATCTCTCACTGACGCAGGTTTCATTCGAGATCCACGCAAGGTCGCCAAGCACACGTAGCACGCATGCATTGGTTATATCACGATCCCGATACACGGGAATACCGTATGAACAGCGTGGAAACCGTGCTTCGTATATACTGTTTACCCTTACTCATTACCATAACTGATACGTATTAATAATTACCAATATTTACACGTTATAAGTTGATTTATTAATATGGATCACATACTACCAATCTTCGCTGTTCTTATATGCACAAAAATCATTTCACCGTAGCATAAAATAATAATAAATCAGTCCTGTCACAAATACAAAACTAATCGAGTGATACAAAGCCAATGGAATTTATTTCGAAAGGTGAACGTTAAAGTATAGAATAATATTCTCGGAATAATTTCAATGTGATCTATATTCGCAGACATTACCTTAAGAGTTCTCAAGAAATCTGCATATCTCATTATACTTAAGCTGCGGGTGTTTATGCAAAATAAACATTTTTTATGTCAATGCAAGAAACAGCAGATAAATCTCTTTTTTTTACTTAATCATTTTAATGCTTTGAAAACGTGTCGGTTATTACATTCATTTAACCTTTCAATTTTAAGATTCAATCAAAATAAAATTTTTAATGTTAACGTACTAAAATCCGGCAACGAAAATGTAATTCAGATCTCTTTGTTTCTAAAAACGGGAATATTTGCATACGATACTCGCAGTGCCTCTTACTATGACGTTTTCACTGCCTAACAAAAGGCTCTCGCGATATTGGTCAACATATTAGTCATTGATTTTACCATCGCAGCTAATATATTCTTTCTTTCGTAATAGCAACACGGTTCTTTTTCCCAATAGAATTTTTCAAATCTCGATTTGTATATCGCGTTGGATAGACACAGAAAATGTACGACTCATGCATCTCGAAACGAACTGAAAACTAATCAGTGATCGCGCGATAACACCGAATACCTTCGTTGCTTCTCCTTTCAAAGCAATAAGTCAGAAATTTTCATAATTAGTAAACAAACGAGATAATTGCACCGATTATGCATGCTCTGCCTTAATGACTGCCCAGATTCTCCGGATGAAAATTAGCTTTTATGTGTACACTGGAATTTATTTCAGACTCAATCTCTGACTCAATAAAAATTTTCTTACCCTTTTCCGACATGGTAAAAGACAAAGCTCATTTAATTATTGTAGCTATAAAAAAATCGTACGGTAAATTAAGAAAATTTATATATTATTATCGGAACACATTTTTTAAAAGTAGTTGTGTCCACCTTCAGAATTTAAATTTAAATTTTCATCTAAAATTTATCGAAAATTATCTAAAATTTATATATTATTATCGGAACACATTTTCTTAAAAGTAGTTTTGTCCACCTTCAGGAGAAATTGTTTCAAAGAAGGAAATTTTATAGAAGAGCCATTTGAAAATTATCTAAAATTTTCAATTGTTTTTACGTTTCTATCAACTTAGAAACGTAAAATAATTTGTCGTTATTTAGATACTGGGTTAATTGTCACGTACATTAGTTATCTTCTTATCTAACGACAAATTATTTTACATTACTAAGTTGATGATATACGGTAAAAACAATTGGCAATCTTAGATAATTTTCAAATGGCTCTTCTGTAAAATTTCCTTCTTTTAAACAATTTCTCCTGAAGGTGGACAAAACTACTTTTAAGAAAATGTGTTCCGATAATAATATATAAATTTTCTTAATTTACCGTACGATTTTCCTCATAGCTGCAATAATTAAATTTAGCTTTGTC
>JAQQRZ010000122.1:0-12696 GCA_028455615.1 Lasioglossum zephyrum
TCTGTAAATCGAATAACGAATAATAAATTGCTTTTATAAAAGCTCTACAAAAAGCAAACTGAAGCAGTGACCGAGCTGTTTCGTCACCTTAAACCAGTTGTCGGCAAATGACGGCCTGCCGCTCGTTTTGAATCCGATCCGCGAGATTAATATTGTTGCTTATATGAAAAAATTATATATAAATCAAATTACGTGATATAAAAAAAACTTATGTAAAAATACCACTTTCTATCAAAAAATATTTGACACCTGGATTTTTGTTGCTCTACGGCCCACCCACCAGGCCTTAAAATGTTACGATCTGGCCCTTTCCAAGAAAAGTTTGCCGACCCCAGCTTTACACATCGCGAGCAATGAATTTCTACCGAAAAGTATCGGTGAATTCGAAAAAGTAACAATGGGATCAGAATGATTAATGATGCAATCGATGTGCCCCGCTGTAACTTAGAGCTGATTAGATTTTAGTCCACTTTGGTCCAGTAGTTTTTTAATTTTTTGTTTTTTTTCGAAAGAAGTTGACTCAACAATGTAATTTATACGAGAGGGCGGAAATTTTCCACCGAAGAAACAAACTTAATTCCATAAAAATTTTTTTTTTAATTTAAAAAAATTTTTTTAAAAATTTTTTTATTAATGCAACTAATGTTAATGTTACCGCTTACAATAATCGAAAATTATCCCAATGCAAGAGTGAATTTCATCTCTACTTTCGAGAATACATTTTCAAAGAATATCGATGAAAGTACAAAAAAAATTTATATTACATTCTTTGAAAAAACAATCAGTTCGAAACGAATTATTAACTGAGATTAAATTGAAAGTTAATATTTAATATATGATAATTATTAATAACATTGATGTTGAAGACGGATTGGTAAATGGAGCACACATGCGGAATATTAAAATTTATTACTTTTCAAGAAAATACTAAAATTCCGTCTATATTGTGGTTAGATTTTCAATTAGCCAGAGTAGCAGTGAAAGTAAGAACTCGTTATCGAGATTATATGAAAAATGCAAATATTCATCAAAATTTAACACCAATAATAAAAATATCGAATCAAGTGAATATGTCGTGTGAGGAAAAATATCAAATCGCACATAGTCAATTTCCAGTGGTTCCTGCTGAAGCGATTACGATTTATAAAAGTCAGGGACAAACATACGAGAAAGTATGTTTGAATTTTAAAACATCAGAAAAACGAACTTTATAAATGTTGTATGTAGCACTGAGCAGAGTTTCAAAATTGAGCGGTTTATATATTTTGGGACAATTTAAATTAACAGTATCGAAGAAAACCAAGATCAATACTGCAAACCCGGATAATGAGGAGTTGCATCGTTTGCGACAAACTAATTAAGATAATATATTTTGCAACATTAATATGCTATAACAAGGAACCAAACGAGCAACGAGCATACGATGTTGGTTTAATGAGATGGCACATAGCAAACATTTTGATAAGTAAAAAACTATTGAATTTCCCTGAAAACGTATAATCTTCTTAAAACGTACACTTTATTTTTTTGTCTTCTTGAAAAATTCAAAACACTACAAACGTCATGTGGTTGGGCATAACGGAGGAATTATCTTTAATTTTTAGCATTTCCTACAAAACGTACACTAAATAAATAATGATAATAATATACTGCAACTAACGAATCGGGAAGTTCTTTGTGTGGCTCGTGGAGAGTCACACACAAAATCAAAAACATTAATAGATGCAGGCCCTACTAGCCATGCGTACCACTAACCCTCTCGCGAGCTCGCAAAGCGAGCGAGCAACAACCCCCCTCTAGTCTTTATAGGTCTGCACTCAGTTTTAGTGTCCGGTACGTTCAAGCGTCGCGATAAGGAATTCGTACGTCTGCCCTAAATAATGAAGTAACGCGTGGAGCATGGTGCACGGCACGGGTAGCAGTTGAATTTCCGTAAAATTCTGCTGGAGGGACGTACGAGGATTAAAAAGCAGCAGCAATGACGATACGCGAAAGGTAACGGCGAGGAAGGTTGCTCGTTGGAGTCGTGAATGACGATGAAAAACGTGGTACAAAAGGAACGGCGAGAAGGTAGAGTCGGACGGAGAGGACGAGTTAACTCGTCTTCCCTGGTTAACAGGTTAAAGCTGGCAGAAATAGGTTGCGCCGACGAGGAGGCTCGTAGGCAGGGGCTTGTGTGTCGTGGACGAGGTCTCGTGATCGATAGGGTCTAACCCGGTACCACCACCGACGCCATTCTGCCACCATAACCCGCACGTACACGCGCGTTCTCCACTGTTTACCAACACACCTTCCCGAGCGCATAACACGATACAGGTAAATACAAGGGCGAGAGAGAGGAGAAGAGAGGAGAGAAGGCTCGGTCATCCCCTCCGCAGCTGGTGCAGCCGAGCTTTCTTCGTGTTTACCGACACCCGACTCGTTGAACAATCTCTAGTGCATCTGCGACGACGATTTACTCGAAAAACTTTCCGATCGCTTAATCCGTAGAGCACCCAATCTGATCACATCATTAAGGTTACATGTTTATCTGATAGTTTCTGTCGGTAGCTGCTCTCGAGAGTACTCTCAATTTATGTGACACTGTTTCCCTCGCTCATTGATGGATTTCCATAGAACTCTCCGATAGCCCCCTCTCAGTACCGTGTACACTGTCAAATAAATTGCACTAATCATATGGAGAATCTATCCCGGTAAAATCAATTGGATTTTTCGTATGTTGCAGCTTATTATCTACTGAACAAAAAAGATGTAATGGGCACAAAGCTCGATAATGGACAGCTATCGAGTTATAATCAGTTAAACAATCAAAATTCGCATGATGTGTCTGTGAGAAACAGGTCGAGGTAAGACTCTGCAGTATGAGTGCGAAAAGTTGGAAGTTGTGGAGAGAATACTCTGTATTTTGATTTTGAGCTCAAAGGTGTTTGCTTTCTCCTGATCAAGAATGATCGGAGAAGAGGTATTAGAAGAGCTGAGCGAAGGGGACTTGGTGCGAGTACCAGTAAAAATTTTGTAATTCCGCCAGAAGGTGGGATCGGTTTTGTTTTTACTTGCACGGAGTTTAATCTCCTTGGATAATTGCTTAATGATAGCATTGAAATAACTGCACCTAGTGCGCTGGAGGTCTCGGCGGTATTTTCTCCTGAGTCTGATAAGAGAAATCAGAAGAGGATCATCAGGCAGATGAGGTCGCGAGGATTTTTCCTCGAAGACAGTGGACCTCCTGAGACAGGCAGTAAGAACAGACTCGAGAGTTTTCACAGAATTGTCAATACTATCTCTGGTACTGAGATGTCCAGAGATTTTGAATTTATTTGTGAGAGGCTTGTACTTCTCCCAATCGTATGTTCTCAAGATGTTGGGAGAGTACAATGCCGTTTCTTTGGGATTCAAAAGAACTGGACTTTGATCAATGGGAAGTTGCTCAATCAGTCAAACATGAGAAATTCGAGCTGCCGAATACTCAAATCTCGGGAAGTAGTAAGTTGAAACTCGCAGACAGACAAGTTGAATTGTTTCCTCAGTGAGCAACTATCAGCGATGTCAATGCTACTCGTATAGCTGAGAATCTTCTAGTTAGTTTTCTCTGGCATTGTATAAAAACGAATAACTTTTTAAAAATTGGTCCTGTTTATTAGCTAATAAAGTAAATAATTTTGTTTTAAATTGGTCGCAATAGCGAATGAAAAGGTAACGATTTAAAAATTTTTTAAGAAACAAGAAACATATGACTACTTTCATAATTATGGGCACAATTGAGAAAAGTATCTTTCAAGTATCTGGATTTATCTGGAGAGGGCTGAACGCTGCATTCGTTGCAGCGAACTGTAAGCTCGTAAGACACTCGTTGGAAACGACACGATGGAACGAAGACGACCATTCCGTAGGTAAATCGTGAACGAAGCTCTCGAGTTAAAATAATATTAACCCTCTGAGCCAAACATTAACAGTCTTTTCGCCAGGTAATCCCAGTTTTTAACGACGTTTTTAACGAGAGAGTGGATATTGAATGTAATCCAACTTACAACTCATTAAAATATTAAGCGCCCTAAAACGTGAAACTGTCGTCGCGGTAATTCAGCAGGATGTCACATAATTTTCTCAAGCGTCGTACGTTCCGGGAGAGTGTACGCGTCGAGGAAGAAGTTGGTACCATGTGCCCGGCTGTATTCGGCGAAAATTTGCATGCGTTAGGGGAGAATTCGAAATGAGACTCCTCATCGAGAAAACCGCTACAGGGAAGTTGCAGAGTCAACCCAGGCCTGGTTGAAACTAATTAGACTACCATAAATTACCGGGGGTCGGAGAACTGGACCGGTGTCCTGGTATATTTCCCATAAACCAGAGAGATAGAGAGAGAGATAGAGAAAATATCGTGTAGTATCTCATATAGTATCGCTCTGTCGTGTTTACGATGTTCTGGTGTGGCGACTGTGACAACATTCAGGCAACATTTACCAATGCGAAGTTGTCGTTTTAATTAACCCTCATCCGTTCCTCGTGTCAATTTAACACAGTTTTCCTGAAACAAGTTATACTGTTCTGTTATTTTTAGATAGATTTTCCCGAATTATTCTGTGGCTTTTATTTTTTTAATGCCGAACACAACCGAAAATCCTAAGATGTAAATGTTAACTCATCAATCTAACTAAAAAAAAGCATTGAAAGTTTTTTTATTTTGTGTCCCTGTCAATTTTACACCGAGGGACAGATTCTATAACGACAGTCTCAAGACAGATTGTCTTGAACAAAATAGGATAGATTGTTTTCATAGAACAAAGATCAAAGAATTGAGTTGAAAAATGGTTACTATTACCATTATATTTACAATGTTATAAGTTATTAACCCTCATCCGTCCCTCCTGTCAATTTGACACAGTTTTCCCGAAATAAGGTATATACTGTTCTATTATTTTTAGGTAAATTTTCCCGAAACTTTCTGTGACTTTTATTTCTTTAAAGCGAAACACATAACCGAAGAACCAAAGATGTAAGAGATGATGTTCGTCACCGGAACGTTGTGTCGAATTTCACGTTAAAGTTTAACGCTGCGGGAACTTCGAGGGAGTTTCCGGCTTGCGAGGAGTTCGTTTCAAGAGATCGAGACGGGATCGTAAAAATCGAGGAATAACAGGGAAGGAAAGCCGCGGACATCCTGCGAACGCTTGCACAGTGCACGCTCCGGATGTCTGCAAGGTGCTCGACAGCGTTTACTTTACAGGGGCGGCGCACAGTGGTCTAGGATAGGGCTGTTACTTTTCCAAAGATTCGAAACTTCGATTCCCATCGCTGTCCAAGTTTCTGAAATCGATACTTCGAAATTTGAGCTTCAAAATCTAGAACTTTCGAAGGAAATTCCTGCTTTAGTTTGCGTTGCACTTAA
The DNA here is from genome assembly GCA_028455615.1 of Lasioglossum zephyrum. Classification (NCBI taxonomy): domain Eukaryota; kingdom Metazoa; phylum Arthropoda; class Insecta; order Hymenoptera; family Halictidae; genus Lasioglossum; species Lasioglossum zephyrum. The sequence continues at coordinate 5,387 of JAQQRZ010000122.1, forward strand.
CTTTATAATCTTCGTATATTGATCGAAGCCTTGTTTATATTACCATTAAATAACTGAAATATATACCTGCTCGTGCGTATGAGAATGTAGCACACATTGCTACATTGTGTGAGGAATAATTGAACTATTCAATTGTATTAGGTCGTTCCGTTAGATTGTTACCATTTTAGAATAAGTTTTATGATATCTTGTTCTTTCGCGACTTTCCGAATAATTTAAAGATGTTTTTTATTAACAGTGTTACGTCCTGAGGTGGACGTTTATAGATGAAAATCGTAATTTAGAGATTTTGATATAAGTTTAAAGATTTTTATTAAAAAAAAGAAAGAGATAGAACGCAGTTTTGAACCTACCTGCATTCACCGGCTTCGGTTCGGGTAATTGAGGATTAATTAATTTTCTAAATGATTTTGTCCGTGAAAATGGCCGTGGATATAGAAGTCAGGTTTTTTTTAATGATTTGAAATATTGAATTTAGATAAAAAATTAAACAATATGTATATTTTAATCTTCAAATTTCGGATACATTAAATTTTTATTGTCTTATGATATATTGTTAGTATTTACCGTTTGTAGATCGGTTCGCAAAATTTGGGGTGTAGAGAGGTTGATGGCGTTGGTTGCAGTTGTTGTTCCAGTTGTTGTTCGTATCGTGGAGGATGGATGATTGTTGTTGACTCCTGGCGGGTGTACACGCCTTTTGATTTAAAACTTCACTGGTTTGTTATGAATACTGACTGATGACTGAATATTAACTGAATAACTGAATGTTAACTGAATGACTAAATGACTGAATGTTAACTGAATGACTAAATGACTGAATGTTAACTGAATGATGACTGCTGTCTGAATGTTTAGGGTGGGTGCAACCTGATCAATTCTTCGTAATCATTTTTCTTCTTAATCTCTTCGCTTCGTCTGCATTTTGATCGAATCTTTAACTTTTGATTCAGTTTTATTTCGATGGATCAAGTGGCTCTACGCAGCTTCTTGGGCAGTATTTATTCTAATTTCCTCTGAGTTATCTTATGTATTCTTCATCGATGAACAAACTTCAACGGATGTTTCATTTAATATTACGCTCGCATGATTTATTAAAAAAAAGATTTTCTTTAGTTTTTATCGCTCGCAATGTGGTATAGTATACGATAATTCAATATTATTTATTAATTATAATAATTGATGTTATATCTCTCTTGCAACATTAATAGAACAATATGAAAAGAATTTCTGAGATTATATAATATATATACATACATATACGATTGATTTTATTGATTATGACACATGGCAGAACTACCGGACGTGACAACAGAAAATTGAGAAATTACACCGCATAACAAATGTTGAAAAAATAGTAATCCGATGGAACTTTTTCTTATGTCAGAGGAAAACTATTTTGTTGAAATTTGAAAGTCGAAAAATTGAATTTTGGACTCCTAGACCACTGTGGCGACCGGAAGCGTTTCCGGTATTTATCCAGTTCCTCGCCTCTTCGTCTCCACTTTTCAATTTCCTTTTTTCTTTCTCTTTTTCCTCTGCGTCTCCGACTGGAGATCGTTCTCTTGTAAGTTGATATTCGAATGAACCGCAACACGCTCTTGGAACTTGCAACCCGTGTACAGGACTCGTGACGTAACGGAGTCGGTCGCGCGTGCACCGCTCAATCGCGGCTATTTTAACGCGACAACAATAGCTCGGCTCCTTTTTTTCTGGAACGTACCGCCTCCCGCCGCGGCAGAAATTGCCTCGGCTGGAATTGCTAGCCGTTGTTCTCGCCACACCGTGTCGACAACGGTTCCGCCGATTCCCAGCGTGTTCCCCGGCGCGGAAACGAGCGCGTTCTCCTCCTCCCGAACTCGCCCGTGTAACAGGTGCCAGTCGACCGAAACTGATCCTGGAAACGCATCCGGAGAAACGTGCCGCGAATCCCGATTGGCGACCTCCTCGAAGACAAACGTTCCGAGAAACACGACTGACGAGATTCAGCTTAATTTCCGCTCGAATCTCGTCCAAGCTTCACTTTTTATAATTCGCAATGAAACTGGAAGAACGTAGTTCCTGCAAAAATATCAGATACGTATTTTTTCCAGCGAACATCCGTGGATATTCAAGGGACGAAATCAGCTGTTGGAGCTACAAGGGTGGTTGACGTAAAAGTATTTTTTCATAAGGATTTCGGCCACATGAGTTTCCTAATTAATAGACAGCGGATCATTATGCGAGATAAACAATTTCTACCTGAATTATAACAACTTAAATATTCATAATCTTTATACAACGAAAAAGAAACAATATCCAATTAGCTCATTTATATTCATTTATATTCTCCCTTTTGTGCCAGGGTTAATTCAAGTTACAATATTTTTAATATTAATCTTGAATATAAATGAGCTAATTGGATATTTTTTTTTCGTTGTATAAAGATTATAAATATTTAAGTTGTTACAATTCAGATAGAAATTGTTTATCTCGCATAATGATCCGTTGTCTATTAATTAGGAAACTCGTGTGGCCGAAATCCTTACGAAAAAATACTTTTATGTCAACCACCCTTGTAGCTCTAACAGGTCCCGAGACGTTCGAGCAAATATCGTTTCAACCCGAAATTTCGAGGACTGATTTCACCCCTTGAACAGTATCGTGTTGAACATACTTTTTTTTAATAAAAACTTGAGACATTTAAAATCGAATTTCGTGTGGCCGAAATCCTTACGAAAAAATACTTTTATGTCCACCACCCTTGTAGCTCTAACAGGTATATGTATAATATTTCGAATTTAAAAATTTACAAAATTTCCGTATAAATTAATTCATAAAACTCGCGACACGTAAGGAAAAGGTCCTCGGCGGTCTAACAAACATTCTGCGACCCTCAAAAGCTAGTGTACTAATTATGGGTATCCATAAAGCGAATTTTTCTTCGTTGATCGGTGGCGCTTAATCGCTCGTTCCTGGCGGGATTGAATCGTCAGAAAGAGCCGGCTGGCGATTCGCTCCATTCACGTGCATCTTGTTGGCGGTCGATCTATCTTGGTCGAAGGAGCACGGAGGTGCAGATCGCGAGGCGAAGAGGAGAGGCAAGGGAAACGAGACGATACAGCCCGGGGAGCATGCGTGATTACGAGGCCAGCCAATGCATTCAAGATTTAGCCGGTGGTGTCGTTGAAGCGGCGTGGCTAACCTCGTTCTGAATCAAGTTGTTCGGTCGGCGAGCACGGCCAATCGAGAACGTTTGCGGTCGGTGAATGACTGGTTCGAGAGCATCGTGTGCCTGCTCGTCAAAGCGCACACCCGATACACGATACAACAACGGCGTCACACACGTATGTTCACCTGAAGCTTTCTCTACAGGCCGATCTTAGGCTCGAGCTTTTCCACCACCACCTTCTGCTTCTGTTTTCCGGTCGGGGAGAGCTTCGGACACTCTACACTTCCGATCCAACGAAACTGATTCCGACAACAGCCAATAAACACGACCAACGACTCGATATTCTTGGATGACCAACTAGGGTAAACTGTACTATTGCTAGCACTGCAGTAGTTATTGACACTTTTCATTTAAACGGCAAATATTAACCCTTTGCACTCGGTGCTATTGCAACTCGAAAACGAAACATTTCTTCCGACTTAAAATCGTTATGTGGTTCAAATTTTGCCGCCTAATGATCTTGAATTTTCACCAATCGATACCTATCAAACATCAGATAGATGTCTTGCGATATCGTATATATCTTTTAACCACCATGGATGGTAACTCAATATATTATATTCTTTTTCTAATTTTTTTTGCCACAGCAAGTAAGTATTTTTTATTTTTGGTTCTTATATGTTTTTCCACAGCTGTGTTGCAAATCCTCTTTTTGTTTCTAGTTCTATTAAGTATTAATTTTTTCAGACGCAGAAATGTAGCTCTTGAAAAAGATCCACACAGCGATCGAAACGTTGAGTTAAATTAATTTTCAAACTTGCTGTTGTTTTTAATGATCGAACCTTGCGCCGAAATCACAAATTTAATATTATTATAATTTTGATCGAGAAAAACTTTCATTTAAAATTATTCAATTCTACATGATTTTTCTCATTTCATGGATATGAAATTGATATGATACGTCATTTTGTACTTGAATGTTTAGTAACGGATGAGGGTTAACATGTTTCGAATGTTGTCATTTTGTCTTTATGAAAATTGGAAATGTTTAATCGATATATTGTTTTCATAGAAGAATGCTCACAAAGAATTGAGTTGAAAAACAATGTTATAAGTTATTAACCCTCATCCGCCCCTCCTATCAATTTGACACAGTTTTCCCGAAATAAGTTATATCGTTCTGTTATTTTAACGTAAATTTTCCAGAAACTTTCTGTGACTTTTATTTCTTTAATGCGGAACACATAACCGAGGAACCTAAGATGTAAATGTTAACTCATCAATTTGACTAAAAAAACATTGAAAGTTTTTTTTATTTTGTGCCACTGTGTCAATTTGATACCGAGGGACAGATTCAGTTTCTGAAACGAGGGATGTATGAGGGTTAATTTAAACAATTAACTTTAGCCTTACATATTTATTAGTGGTTCTACTTCTATAGTTTACCCTATTATACCCTACAGCTTCTACAGTTTACCCTATTTACTTCTTGATAAATAGTGACCAAGTTGTTTTCGACAGTGGACCTATACTTGAGAAGTTATAGTTGAAGGGTTGTTTATTAATAAACTAGTGTTTCGTTTCTCACAAATCAATAACGTTTAGTAATCCTTCATTCTGGAATACAACAATATCGAGTCACACTCGACTCTTTACAGTAAGCCCTCGACTTACGCGATTAATTCGTTCCAGCGCTAAAAAGTTATTAACACGATCTGCTTTGTACATGTATGTAATCATTTGAAAGGGAAATTCAATAATTCTCATAAGTATCGTCATAAATAGCTGAATGCCTACGCTGTGCACAAGCAAACGTTTATCTTTGATTCTGTCACATACGTGCCAACAATGCTCCCGTTCTACCAGTGAAAAAACGAACTTCACAGTTCGGAATTGTTCTTTCCGAATTGTTTGTAAGAACCCTCGTAAGTCGAGCTATGTACCGTACTCGAAATATTTTTGAGTTGTTGGCAACGAAATTGAAAAATAATTCGTGGCGCGAAAGCAGCAAACTCCGAAAAAAATTCGTATTCCGAAAGTTTCGCAGAAACTTGAAAACGGTCGATGTCCAAACGAGAATTTTAAAGGCCTCTAAACGTGGATTTTTCAACGGCGAAGTTCCCAGCAGAGGTAGACCGTGGCTTCGCGTTTCGAAAAGAGGGAAGCCGAATAATTAGCTGACCGAATAATTAGATGACCGGTTTGTAGATCATCCTGTATAGATGTTGACGAGCGAATCTCTGTGTACGGATAGAGTCTCGGGGAAAAAGATAGAGAGACCGTGCGAGGGAGTACAGGTGAGAACGGACCGATGCAGAGAGAGCCCTCGTTGACTAGAGCAGCTAGGGTGTGACGGATTTCACGGGACGACGAGCTAACGAAAAACTAGTCGGCTGTGAGGTGAGAGGGCAGAGACTACAGCCCCCTCTCCTCCCCTTTCCACCCCTATGGTGTCCTCTGACCTGTCGCTTTTGCACGACCATACGATCGCTATCCTCGCGACCAACCCCTTCACGAATATCCTCGATCGTTTTCGAAACGAAGTCGCCGCTCGGCTCGCTTCGAATCAATCGTGTTTTCCCGCCGATTTCATCGGAGGATTCTCCCCCGAAATAATACACGGTGCGATTTACAGAAAATTAGGAGGAGTTCTAGCGATCGGTTTGTCTCTCCGAAAATAGTTTATAAAATACAACCATTCGTATCCTAATTGTTTCCTTTATCTCGATCGACAAATTGTAAATAACTATATAATATACAATGTTTTAATTTTTACAGACGTAATTACATATAAAAAGTTGGTAATTATATTTGAAAGGTCTGCGTACTCCGATTTTCATGACATTTTAATATGATATGCAGCAACACATTCTGAACAACTTTTAACTTTTCCAATATAGGGGAGTCGCTTTTAGTTTTTGAGATATTTACAAAAAACTATCGCGAATACTGTATTGAATTTTTGTAATTGTAAATAACTGTATAATGTAGAATGTTTTAATTTTTACAGACGCTATTACATATAAAAAGTTGGTAATTATATAGGAAAGGTCTGCGTACTCCGATTTTGATGACATTTTAATATGATATGCATTCTGAACAACTTTTAACTTTTCCAATATAGGGGGGTCGCTTTTAGTTTTTGAGATATTTACAAAAAACTGTCGCGAATACTGTATTAAATTTTTCGTATTCCTGCACGCTCCGCGGCAAAGTAAGCCTGTCCCGGTGCGGCGTTTCTTTACATTTTGCCGCTGTAGAGACGAGAGAGAAATCAGAGGGGCGGAAAGGGCCAGCCAGACACCACACACACCCATCCAGTGTTTCACACGCACCCAGTGTTGCGAAATTATACTCTAGATTCTTACGTATTTTGACGTGCTGATTACGAATATGATACTAAAAATTGGTGCAAATGTTAATTCCATAATGGAAACTTTAGAAACACTGGGTGCGTGGGTGTAGTATTGTTGCGAGATAAGAATTTATTAATTGGTATTTATTAATACTATTAATAAATTCATTTAAATAGATTACAAAAAAAAAAATCATTCAATTCAAAGTCTAATAATTAGGATTATTAAAAAAATAAAAAATGTAAAAATTGATAAATAAGATAGATTATTTAATAAATTTAAAATAGGTAAAATTAAAATAATTTCAACATCAGAAATTAAAAATATTAAGGTTATAATATAAAAATGGATTGAAAATGGTAGACGTGCTCTAGTAATTGGGTTAATTACAGAATTAATAAATACCAATTGTCGCGAGATAAGAATATCTCCACAACGTGTTTACAAAGAAAAAATAAACAGTTGCGACCCAACAGGTTTACGTTGCCGCGGAGCATGCAGGGATACGAAAAATTCAATACAGTATTAGCGATAGTCTTTTGCAAATATCTCGAAAACTAAAAGCGTGCCCTCTATATTGAAAAAGGAGAAAGTTGTTCAAAATATCAAAATCTATAACATATTAAAATTTCAACAAAATCGAAGTACGCAGACCTTTTCTATACAATTACCCGTAATACTTCTTCATCCGTTCCTTGATAGCTAGAGGAACTGTCTCAAATATTTATTTAACAAAATCAAAACGTTACGTACATTTGTTAACGAAACACGCAATGTATAAATCGATAAAAACATGTATAATG
>JAQQRZ010000125.1:0-12652 GCA_028455615.1 Lasioglossum zephyrum
TTTCTCTGCCTGGCACAGATCACCATCCTAAACATTGAAGATTTTCAAAATTGCTATTTCCGGTCATCTATTAGTTACCTGATCCTCCAACGTCTACAAATGAATTTCTGCTCTAATTTTTCAGATCGATTGTTCTTCAGGCGACTAACGTATTAACTAATTTGTTTGTCTCCGTTCGAAGAAAAATTAATATCGTAAAAAGGTGTCCTAGATGTCCCAAGGCTGCGCCATCGAGGTTGCAAGGATAAAACACTCGGAAGGGTAGTAAACTATTTACAGTGGTCCCCGAACACGATCTACGTCCATTTAATCATCTGATGGAGCCTCTCACATGAGATGCGTAAAACGTTACGTAAATGATTGCATAAAACCATCGATCCCTCTTCCATAAAACCGATACTGATCGAGAAAAATTCGTTGGCCGTGTAATTTACGGGAAATATCTTGGTTTACGCCCGTAATCGATACTCCGAACGCGGCAACGATACCTTCGACAACAATTACTAACCGATAGATATGACATAAATAATTTATACATTGAAGGTTATATTCACACAGGATTTTAAATACCCTTGCGGTGTATTACAATTTTATTTGTACTAACATTATTTCAGTTTATTTACCATCGATAATAGAGTTGTAGGGTAACGCATGTTATCCAGCAGGAAACTACTTTATCAAGTCCGAGCAAAACAGGGCGAAGAAGGATTCATTGAGAACGAGACTTTACTTTCCTCACGCACTCCGGATGGCGGCACGTGTCTGATCGCGTTGCGCCATCTTGTGGCTTGTTTCGTATACTATGGTCGATTTGAGAATCGAAATTGATAATAATTCTACTGGCTATCGAATGCATTATTATTATAAAATAGTTTGTATTTTAATGCCCATCGTTCTTGCAACTCTATAAACCTACTGTCTAATTCTCTATGCTCCTTTATACCTCATTAGAACACCGCCATATTTTCATAAAAATTGATATATTTTATCAACAATGATATTTATGACGTTCTAAAATAATAACTACCAATGAATCATTCAGTAGATTGCTATTATAGTACCAAACAGCATTGGTTTAATTTAATTAATTAATTAATTCGTTCATATTAACCCTTCAGGAATCTTCATCTCCTTATGTATCGCCATATTAGTACAACAAATTCACTAACAAAATGTTTCGTAATTGCTAGCAGACATAAACCTAAATTCTTTTAAACAATCGAATAAGTCTGGTCCCAATTCGAGGCCCAGTTATTAACAGCATTGTTTTAATTTAATTAATTAATTAATTCGTTCATATTGACCCTTTTGGAGTCTTCATCTCGTTATCTATTGCCATATTAGTACTACAAATGCACTAACAAAATTTTTCGTAATTGCTTGCAGACCTAAATTCTTTGAAATAATAAAATAAGTCTGGTTCTAATACATGGCTCAGTTATTATATCCTGTTATTGTTCCAATTAGAACAAATGGGTATACATGATCGAAGATTTATAAATATAGCAGTGCAGTCTCCATTGATCAAGACCGTCCGCAACCTGGTGAAAACGAAAAAGTCCAATTGTAAGCCGACATACCCAAATTTCAATGTCCAACTGCTCCCACTCATGGTTTAGCGATATGTTCATCATTCTGTTCCTGAGCTGCCTGATTCTACGGATTTCTTGAGCTGTTTTCTCGCAAAAGAGTGGGACGAATTTTCGGGGGCCACGCATGATGATCGACGATGGTCCAGTAGTATTCAAAAAAGATTCGCGCGCAGCTTCTTCCTATCGTGTGCGCCATCTATCGTCCTCTTTGAGAACTACAGCATTGGGAGTCGATAACGCAAGTCCCATTAGCGCGGCATATTCGAATTTAAAATTCCTCAATCAGACGACAAGTCTTTCAAAATTAAACTGCGTTTATTTGTAAATAAACTATGGATTTTTTGCAGCTGCAGTTATTGTAATAACCATAGTTATTATATAATAACTATAATATTATTATTATATTATATTATTGTATTTGATGGTATTTTTTATATTCATGTATATATTGTATTATATATTGTATTATTATTATATTGTAATTATATATATTATATACATTATATATATATATATAAATGTATTTGATGATATTTTTTTTATTCATGTATATATTGTATTGTATATTGTATTATTATTATATTGTAATTATATATTATATATATTTGTATTTGTATTTGATGGTATTTTTTTTTATTTATGTATATATTGTTTTATATATTGTATTATATATTGTATTATTATTATATTGTAATTATATATATTGTATATATGTATTTGATGGTATTTATTTATTTATGTATATATTGTATTATATATTGTATTATTATTATTATATTGTAATTACATATATATATATATATATTATATACATTATATATATGTATGTGATGGTATTTGTTTTTATTTATGTACATATTGAATTATTATTATATTGCAATTATATACATTATATGTATTATATATATATGTATTATATATATTGTAATAACTAAGTAAAATTGAAAAGCGAATGTCTAGATTAACAAAATAAAGTAATAACATTTTTATTTTATTTTTATAGTGTGGAGTCTCTCCCTTAAATTCGAACAGTTTTCTACGTTTGAAATCATTTTAACTGACTACAATCTAATAAAGCAGATAATGAAACTGAAATATTAAAAAAATGTTTATGTAATATAATATTATAAATTATATAATACATATTTATTTAGTTCGCTTATGGGGGACTTATTTTAGATGGCACCACGATCGCAGTTGTTGGTCCATGAAGTTCTTCATCTGTTTGACTATAACCTTAAAAATCATTGTCAATTGTGAATCGCAGTGTCTCATTGTTGCTGCTACGATTTTTCAATTTATAGTTACCACTTTTATATTGTTGTTACATTGTTTTATATCGTGTTGAAAAGTTGATTAACAAGCTCGAAAAAAGAGGTTTGCTCAGTGTCTAAACAAGTGTAGAAATAATGTTTCAAAATTGTGCGACACTCGGTGAACTTATTTTACAGCTTATGTTTCGAACTTTATTTTGTTGATTTTCAACCTTTTTTCAGATTTTCTTTTGTAGTATAGTGGATATAGTGAGGTGCAGAGGAGTGCAGCAGAGCAAGTATAAAAAGTAAAACATTACTTATTATTTATATAATATTATTGTGTATTATTGTTATGTATCATTATATGAATTATGATTTATTATTATTATTATGTATTATCATATACATATAATTTAAATTTTTTTACAAAATACATTATATCCTTTTATTTCGAAATTTAAAGTAATCGGTATGCAGTATAGAATCGTCTCGCTATATATGTATATATTTATTTATTCATTTATTTATTGCTTTAAACCAAGTGGTTTATATAGCAAGTACAGTAGTATTACATTTGGCTTACATTAAACAGGTTTACATTGTTTCTAAATTCTAATGGAGCATTGTTTAAGGAAATTATAAATTATTTTCAGACCTTTTATATCAGGTTATGTATATATGTATATAGAGATACGATTCTATACTGCATACAAATTACTTTAAATTTCGAAGTAAAGGGATATAATGTATTTTGTACAAATATTTAAATTTAACAATTTTATTATATGTATATGATAATACATACATATTTATGTATATACAGGATAACAATTTTATTATATGTATATGATAATACATACATATTTATATATATACAGGATAACAATTTTATTATATGTATATAAAAAATATAACAAATATATTAATAATAATAATAATAATTAATAATTAATAATAATTATAAGTATTAATAATTAATTATTAATAATAATAAAATTCTTATATTTATACAGGGTGGGGCACCACATTTTGCCATCTAGATTTACGTCACCATTTCGATATAGGAAATATCACATTGAATTCATATAATTGACCAGAGAGTCGAGATTTCTTAACAAATTATAATTAAAATATCTCCTAAACTAATGATTTTTTTTACACAAATAGATTAATACATTTTTTGTAAAGAATATGAAGAGCATCAGCTGATGCAATGAAAAATATAGATGGCAAAATGTGGCGCCCCACCCTGTATATACAGGATGGTTATTTCAAGTGAAGACATTGAAATATCTTGAGAACTATGCATCGGATCAATATTTCAATGTCTTCAGATAAAATGACCATTTTATCACCAATTAAATATGACCAATATTTAATTTTAAATATTCACAAATATTTTAATAATTAAAATTAAAAGTTTAAATATTAATATAAATAAATTTTAAAATATTTAATTATTTACAAATATTCAAATTTAACAATTTTATTATATGTATATGATAATACATACATATATTACATAATAGATAATTAAATATTTGTTATATATATATATATATATATATATATATATATATATATATATATATATATCCCATGGACTTCAGTGGCGCCATCTACTTTAAGTCCGTCTGTCCTAACCTAAAAACCAACATATACAATATGTTCCAAATTTTACAGATGGGAGTTTACTCCCCCCGGAGCCAAGTGCAGCTAATTAATTCTCGATTAATCAGCCACTGTATATTTACCGAGGTCTGACCTCGGCAATCGGCCAACCAGAGGACGCTCAGCGTGCATCGCAGCATTGAAGCAGCTTCTACATCCGCGGAGTGCATCTGGCCGTCCTTCCTGCAATAAAGTCCACTCATCCGTCGACGATTTTCCGAGACTTCTTATTAATTCAGACGCGGAGGCGGAAAAGCAAATACTCCCGAATTATTCATAATCCCGGTGGTGAAGGGGATGAGGGCGGCGATGGCGGCAGCATAATAGAAATCCGGAGAATAAAAGGCTCTTGACGCTGTTGATCCCTTTCAGAGGCACTCGCGAAAAACTTAGCTGCCTCGCCCACACAGTCTCCGCCCCCGCTCGCAAAATTATTTCGAGGAGAGCCCGGGCCATTACGGGGGCCTCGCGAATTCAGCGAACATCGCCACCCCTTCACCGAGGAATTCAAATCCCTTCGACATTAAAGACCGTAAAATTCGTATTCAAACGATTCCATTTTCTTCGGCTCGCCACTAGAGTTCCCCGGTTATTTTTCATTGCACCATCGCCTTGTGCACCTGAAAAAATACGACGAGGGTTGGCACTCCCTATCGGGTTCGGCTATACCTCCCCCTCTTCGCCCGACGTCTCGTTGGAAAGCACTCCGACGTCGCGGAAACGGCCCCGGCCATTATGCGCTTCCTGCGACTGACGGGCTCCGTCTTCCTCCAAGACGGGACTAATTTCTCCAATTTAATTAACCGACATGGAAACGCGCCCACCCCTTCTATCTTTAATCCCGGCTCGAGTTAACCACGCGCGTTTACCGCGTCTTTGTTCGAGCGATTGTCTGTGCGCTTTTTGAACCCTCCTGCGCTAAACATTAATTGGGAGATGATGGCTGAGCTTGGGTTAACGGGCTGAATCCTTTTCACTTTGCTTTAATAGCTTCTAGGTTCAAGTCAGCTTCCCTCATTTTTCAAAATTATTGTTCCAGTTTGAACACAAATCTTATTTTTTAGGTATCAGCCTCTTTTGATGAGTGGGGACGTCGCTGGACATGTACAGGGTGAGTCACCTAACGTTTGTATCACAAATATCTTGGTTGTTTTTGAAGATAAATTGAATGTTTTATGTATTTATTTATTGTTGTTTTTCAGGTGGTCACATTAACAGCCAGGTCATTGGTAATATCATAAATGTCTTGAGGACGAAATTGAAGGGTAAAATGAGGCTAAAGCAATACTAAAAATATTTTTGTTTTTATAATAGGAGCTGCACAAAGTCTAAATAAAATACCAATCTTGTCATTTTTATCAGGGAACATATACCAGTTGCTTTTAAGCCTCAATAAGTTCAGTCTTAAACAATCCAGAAGATAATAAGATTTTCCCTAATATTTTTTATCTTGTAGGATTGAAATTCTGAAGAAAATTGGAAAGATTGTAGCTACTAGGATGCACATCTACGAATTTTTTCAGAATCTAATGATGTCTATTGTGCGACCAGTATCTCCGAGTGGTGTACAAGAGTTAAGCTCGATGGAAATTCAGTTACCTGCATTGAGATTCAGCGTGCACTATTGAAATTGGACTACAACCGTACGTCTCCGATGCACACGGACAGAAAATAAAAGTACCGTCTAATAGAATTACGTCTCGAGACCAGGTAGCACGTATCGGTAGGAGCCGGGCCAACAGGAATCGGATTTTCCAAGGAGGGTGGCGCGTGTACTGGAATTTATTCAATCGCAAGAGCCTCGGATTAGATTGGCCCTCCAGTGTTTCCGGTTCGCTTGCCGCCCGCAGAGATTATTAAAACATATTCGTTATTAATCCTCGGGCTCGCGGCCTCGATGATTCCCGAAGAGCACTTACCACCGTATTTCCCACCGGCTTCCAACCCCTCTTCCTTCGTCCTCGATTCTAATTCGATCGCAGAATTTTCCCTCGGAAAAGACCCTTCCCGACTTTCTCCCGAGAAACCCTGAGGCCAGTTCTATTCCACGCTTTGAATTTTGAGGTTAGGGTCCCCGAGACTGTTGATGGAATTTAAGGGCACGAGTCCGGGCAACTGGAACGATCCGCGAAACTGCTGACTAGGGCTGCCATTTTCAGGGGAACTTGGAGGAAAGTGCAGTTCGTTTGCAAAGACACCGACCAAGTTGCGTCGTTCCGTTGGGAACCGTTTTGCATATGGGTCACGACGAATTTCAAGGAAAATGGGAACTACCCCTGGAAGAAAATGTTGGAGGAATTATCTTGGACATTTTTGACTGTGGTCATGCACATGTGAGTACGTTTTCAAACCCTGGTTTTATTTATTCCTCATGAGAACACAGGAATCGAATGCACCCTTCATTAAGGAGAGGTTAGAATGAACCCTAACTGTTTCAAGGGATGCACCGGTGCAAGTCTTTAAATCTTTAAATTACAATTTCCATCTCATAACGTCCACCTTAGAACGTAACATAAGTCAACCTTGTGTTTTTGCTTAAGAAAGGAACCATATTATATTCTTTCTTGATCCTCTATATTTTTAGGTTAGTACAACACGTGGGAAGCATGTGACAATTATTTATTATCAAATTAATAATAAACCTCTATATTTTTAGACGAATCAACCTTGTGTTTTTGCTTAAGAAAGGAACCGCATTGATGTTTTTGTTTGTTTCGCAAATTTTTCATATAAACAAAAGCGTTCTCCGACTTCAAAAAGGTAAGAGCCACTGCCTCAAATCATTTAAACGATTTCACTGTTTTAAATCATATCCACCCATTTTTGTTACAGATGCATAAAACCCGCAGTCTACTGATAAGTCACAGCTCTATCAGCAGTAAAACATGGCGTTGCAGTAAGTCCTAACAAAGTGGCATCACAGACCTTTAAAATGCAGTAGCGTACCCGAAGGTCTCCGCATTCTTAGCAACCCGAAGATCTAGAGGAACCAATCTCGCGGGTAGGGAGGCAATCGTCTGATTCCTTTGGAGTTGTCGAAGCCGGTAGTGTAACCGATTGGAATTAGCTAGCGGGAGGGTACGTCTTCTTCGAGATTAGAAAACGTGCCCCGAAATCGGAAGCGCGGGACTGGACGGGTTACAGATGGTCGTCGGCATTTGTCGACGATCGATCGGCGACTGGAGGGAACACCGAGTATGTGCGCGTCGTCGCTTAATTAAGAGCCGACTGGATAGTTTATAATTACGACCTGTTTACCGGAACCCGGAGACGCAAGAAGATAATTGCTGGCAGGTTGACGATCCCTGGGATCGTCTCTCCGTTGCTCCTCGAAGGGAGGCAGCCGGGGGTGTGAGAGCATCTCATAAAAGCCTGCCGATGATAACTTCCTCCGGAGGGGCGGGTAAATTGACGCGAAACACCGCTCGCGGATCGACCCGCCCACACCCCCGCAATGTAATTTCGACGCTACTCGCGTTAATTATCCCCCTTATTGCCACGAAATATGCTGACGCGCGCGCGCACAAGAGGGAGGGAGGGGGAGAAGCGCCGTGAACTCCCTTGTGAAATGAGAAAACCTTCGGAAAATTTCTCGGGAAGTTTTATACCTCAGCCTTTCGGCGCCTTAAGATCCTCCGCTCCGATTCCTCAGGGTCCGCTGCAACGTCTCGAATTAAGCTTGTCAAGGTTATTAAGGGCTTAGCGCCGGCTTTCAGTTTTACGAGAGAGAATTTCGGATTCGCACGTAGAAACGAGTACATCAGTATGCCATGCGTTATAAATACTAATTTAAAAGCTAGAAACACTGAAACTTAGTATATACCTTCAAGGTGGGCGCCATATTTTGACATCTAGATTTATGTTATTATTATTACGCATGGCAAACAATGGTTCAGTTGAAGTTGAATGGTTTTAAGAGGGACATATTCTGATGGTACATTTTTTTGTAGGTGGACGTGTAAAGGACATATGAAGGTCATATATTTTTTCTTGCAACAGCTCTGATGCTCCTTCATATTCTTTACAAAAAGGTATTAATCTATTTTAATTATTAGTTTTAAGTTAAATCTTCAGTGGCGCCATCTAGTTTAAGTCCCTCTGCCTTGAAAATTTTCTTTATTTAAGAATTTTAAAGGTTAAGTTAAATCTTCTGTGGCGCCATCTAGTTTAAGTCCCTCTGCCTTGAAAATTTTCTTTATTTAAGATTCGAAGTGGGCTGGGCCAGTTCACCACCGCGCAACAAATTTGATCTTCGTCTTTAGCGAGCCGGAAGGAGATTTTCTTAATGACGGCTCATCAAGAAATGCCTGGTGCAGCGAGGCGACTTTTTTTCCGAAGCTATTTCCCCCGACCTCCATTAGACGAGAGCAGTTTTCTGTCCGTCGTTTTCCCTGCTCGGGGACGAAAATTCTCTCGTCTTTCTGTCGGGTTTAAGGTCAGCCGACGAACGCCATTTTTCCGTGGCAGAACGACGGACATAAGAGGATTAAGCTGGTTTTCTTGCCAGCGGATTTCCCAGTGACGCACAGATGCTGCTGGCTTTTGTCGGCCATTTCCGGTCAGAGTTACGCAGCGGCCACGGTCATCGATAGTCGACGCAATTAATGGGAATTTATCGACACCGCTCTACGGACACCTGTCATCATCCGAGCGAGATCGATTTCCATTCCGTGTGTCATTCGCGAATTTCTGTATTGCCAGCGTCCGTCGAATGTAAACCGGATTTTCCGCTAATTTCGTACGCGGGATTTTCGAAAAATACCAGTGGATTGTGAGGCTGTGTATGTTCAGCTACTACATGCACGCGATTGTCACTTGGTAATTTTTTATTCGAGATTCAATCTTTTTTATAATATTCAAAAAATATATATATAATATTTAGTATATAATATAATATTAATATATAATATTTAATAATTAATATATAATATTTAGTATTGTATATTAATATTATATGTATACACTAAATAACAAATATCTTTTTTTAAATATGCAGGAAAATATTTTTAAATATGCAGGAAAATATTTTTAAATATGCATGATAATATTTATTTCATATTATGAAAAAAAATATTTTTTTCTCATTATAAAACAAATCTTTGTTTAATATTAGAATATTTTTTAAAAATAAATATTTTTTCGGTAACGAACGCCAGTAAATTGCATTAATAACAATACATGTTACTAACAATATATATATGTTATTAACAATATATACATGCTACTACATGCACGCCATTGTCACTTAACAATTTTTTATTCGAGTTTCATAAAAATGTCGACACGGTTCAAATAAATGTAGAACTTTATATTGCTGTGAATATTAATTTCGTAAAATTTAGAGTAACTGAATAGTTTTCCGGCAATGTCGGCAACGAACGCCAGTAAATTGCAGTAATAACAATAACGACACTAGTAATTCGACTTTATTGCACATTACGTTGGCACACGCATCGAAATCACCGCGAGAAACGATTCGTTGGTTCGATACTGCGAGCAATTCCAAAGGTAATGGTTTATTTAATAGCAAATGTTACAGTTCGAAGGCATTCGATAATATTTGCTGCGGTTCGCCTTGCTACGGTGTTTGTCTCATTATCGATGTAACACATACTGGCACTCGGCCTCTTAATATTACCATTCACGCATTTGTCGCTTTATTTGCAATATAACTCGCCTGTACCCGTGATACTTATAGCCATTTTATTGTTTTCCGTCGTTCGAATTTTATTACGCAAACCATAATTCATTAGAGTGTCTTGTTTGGAAACGATACAATTTTAACGTGCAACTTTGGTATTTCGAAATTTATAACTGCACTAAAAGATACAACCATTCTTCCGCATTGTTTTAAACTTATATGTTCTTCTATGTTTCTGTGGTGAAAGATTTTTATTATTTTAAGATTTAGATTTTTATTGATTTTTTTACTGCTTTCAAATTTTGCAATTGATTTTAAATTAATTTCCTGATGAGCTAGAGACTTGAAATTGGATACATGTCTCAGAACTGGATGACAATGAATTATTGAAAAAAATTTTTTTTGTAAGGTCTATACGTTTCGGAGAAAATAACAAACATTTACCTTTTCATCCCTCAGTGAACTACGTCATCGCGTTTAGCGATCCCCACTCCGCGCGACAACGCTCCCCACTCCGCCCCGACGGAGCTCAGTATATGATAGTACATCGCCGCGCGAGGATCGGTACATCATCGCTTTGTTTACCAAGTGAAATTTACACCGAGCTTAGTGAATATAAGTGTTACAAGTGAGTATAAGTATTAATAAAGAGTGATACAAGTATTAACACAAGACTAAAAAGCAGAAAATAATTATTTAATTATTTATATATATTTATATTTTAATTTATTTTTCGTTTAAAATCTTACAAGTATTTTCATGGGTATTAAAGATTCATAATCACAAATTTTCAGGGCTATCTGTACGAGGTTCGTAATCTGTATGGGACTAGGAAAAATTATTTTATACTTTTTAGTCAGTTTTTAAAAACGTGGTATTGTTATTATGATTTTGTTTCTGGTAAATTGAAATTTGTAAAAATTCTCACATGTGGTGTTTTTCTTCTAATTACAGATTTAAGAAGAGTGATGGAAAATTGTCGATAAAATGTCTCTCCCTCAAAAATTACTTACACCTTCCCCTAAACGAGAGGCTAATTCGGAAGGTGCGTATATTTCGTCATTTTTCATTTCATCCCCTTTATTATAGCGATTATTAATTGAATGACGGCGACCACTTGCGAATTGATTTTTATAACTTTGTTTCTGGTAAATTCACATTTGTAAAAATTCTCACATGCGGCATTTTTCTTCTAATTACAGATTTAAGAAGACTGATGAAAAATTGTCAATAAAATGTCTCTCCCTTAAAAATTTCTTACACCTACACCTAAGCGAGAGGCTAATTCGGAAGGTATGTATATTTCGTCATTTTTCATTTCATCGCAATTGAATTATTAATTGAGATTATTAATTAAATTATTAATTGAGATTATTAATTGAATAACGACGACCACTTTCGAATTGATTTATGATTCTTATCTCGTTCATTTCTCGCACATAAATTGGATTAGCACAGGTGCGTCATTCCTGGAACAAATTCCCCACAATCCCGTGCATGCGATTGTTAATTGAATGACGCCGACCAAAAGGCAGTGGTACGTCCTAACGTAATTCCCACTGTCGCTTCTGTTCATGTCAGAGACGAACCTGTCCGTCCCGTCTTAGTCAAAAGGGATTAGGTTAATATCGTGGCGCTCGTAATCGATATTCGACCCAGGGACACCGAGCGCGTCCTTTGAGCTCTCGCGTTCCCCAAGTGGGACGTGGATTAAGCGGATAGAGATTAAAAATTACCGAAGTGGATTCGCGCGGGCGAACTTTTTGACGAGGAAGAGAGACTCGCGTGTCCGACGCCCTGTGTGCCAATTAAAAAGCTGCAATTAAATAACGTACTCACGATGTGGGGGATACGGTGTGGCGTCTTGACGTCGCAGCTCGGCCTGGAAAATTCAAGAAAAATGATTCGTTAGAAATCGAGAAAGCTAGTCAGATATATACATATATACAATATACATATTATTTTATTATATATATATATATATATATATATATATATATTATTTTATTTTATGTATATTTTATTATATTTTATTATATTTTATTATTATTATTATATATATTTTTTTAATACTAAAATATACATACAATATTTGTTTTATATTAAGCAACAAATATTTTTTTTATATATGCAGGAAATATCTATTTATTAAATGAATCTTTATTTCATATTAGGAGTAAAGTATTTTGTTCCTAATATACAACTAATATTTGTTTTATATTATGAACAAAAATGTTTCTTTTTCTCATTATAAAACAAATCTTTGTTTAATATTAGAAATATTAGAAATTCTTATACTTTATACATGTATACAATATTAAGAACCAATATTTTTCTCATATAAAAAAAATGTGGCTTAAAAAATATTTTTCCAACATTTGAACAAAATATCCATTTAATATTTTTGTGCTACTAGGGTCTAATTCTCATATGAAAGAAAGATTTATTTAATATTTAGAAAAAAATATTTTTCTCGTAACATGAAATAGATA
>JAQQRZ010000126.1:0-12646 GCA_028455615.1 Lasioglossum zephyrum
ATAATATATGGTATATATAGTCTAAGGTATGCATATACTATACCTATGCCGCGTCTATGGGTATATATGGTCTAAGATGGCGAGGCAACGAAATTATTCGTGACGGCCCATCGTCCGCGGTTCGGTTGCAGTGAAAGTGGACGTGCACATCAACAACGGCGACCGACCGTCCAGCGGAAATTGTTACGCGGCGAAGTCCGAAGCCGTTCGAGAGACCGTCGAGCACGCGTACGAGCAGATCGGCTCGAGGCAAGAACCGGAGGCTGTCGGGGGCCCGGTCCCCCGGAAAAGGCTAACCGAGAACGCGTCCGACGACAGGTATGCCCGCGAATCCAGCTAAATCATTCCGATAAGAATTACGACGACGCGCATTGTCCCAGCCTGAACAATTTCAGTCGGTCCCGAAAACCCGATCGGAGATACAGTAGGTCGAGCAGCGCGAGCGAGTCGTCGAACCTGAGCAGCGAGTTGCCCTGCTTCTCCTCGAGCACCTCGACTCCGTCGCTCTCGCGGAACAACAGCAACGAACGCGTCGGCAAGAACGTCAAGAACAATACAGAAACGTCGCAAGGTAAGTCGCCATATCAAGATCGATGAGTTTCACCAAGCACAGTGGGGTATTTGCACGATTTCAGCGGTCATAAGGCAATTTAAAAAATTAAATTAATAAAAAAAGATAAAAAAAATTTTTTAATTGGTTTTTATTTTAGAGCATATTGGGCCAGTTAGTTTTTGTTGATTTGAAAGTGACTTTTGTACAGCTAAAACCGACTTGGCACATTTGAATATTAAAAAAAAGATTGTATCGCCTTTTAATATTATACAATATTTTAATATTATACAATATTTTAATATTATACAACATTTTAATTATACAATATTTTAATATTATACAATATTTTAATATTATACAATATTTTAATATTATACAATATTTTAATATTATACAATATTTTAATATTATACAATATTTTTTGAGCCACATTTTTTTCCATATTAGATAAATATCAGATCTAATATTGTATGCATGTTTAAAATATTATATAATATTAAAATATTATATAATATTAAATGGCGATTCAATACATACAATATTTATTTTATATTAAGTAACAAATTTTTTAAAAATATTTTTTTCTAACTTTCTCTTCTTTTTAATTGAATATTATTTTAATATTGAATTTATATTTTTCAAATATTGATTTCACATTTTTTGTAATATTTACTTTATACTTTTTTAAATATCTTTTAAATATTTTTGTGCTACTAGGGTTTTTAATTGAATGTTATTTAAATATTGAATTTATATTTTTCAAATATTGATTCCACATTCTTTGTAATATTTAGTTTATACATTTTTTTAAAATATCTTTTAAATATTTTTGTGCTACTAGGGTTTTCAATTGAATGTTATGTAAATATTGAATTTATATTTTTCAAATATTGATTTCACATTTTTTGGAATATTTACTTTATATGTATTATTTTTAAATATCTTTTAAATATTTTTGTGCTACTAGGGTTTTCAATTGAATGTTATTTAAATATTGAATTTATATTTTTCAAATATTGATTTCACATTCTTTGTAATATTTACTTATATATTTTTTTAAATATCTTTTAAATATTTTTCTGCTACTTAGGTTTTTAATTGAATGTTATTTAAATATTGAATTTATATTTTTCAAATATTGATTTCACATTCTTTGTAATATTTACTTTATATTTTTTTTAAATATCTTTTAAATATTTTTGTGCTACTAGGGTTTTTAATTGAATGTTATTTAAATATTGAATTTATAATTTTCAAATAATGATTTCACATTGTTTGTAATATTTACATTATATATTTTTTTAAATATTTGGTTTATATTCTCTGAATATTTAGCTTATATTTTTTAAACATTCTATTTTCATTTCTTAAACATGCATACAATATTAGATCTGATATTTATCTAATATGGAAAAGTGTGGCTTAAAAAATATTTTTCCAATATTCGAAAAAAATATATATCCAATATTTTTGTGCCCACTGTGCCACGTCTCGATATCGCTTCGCGCGATGTATCCGGTCGACGGATAAACGCGAAATGTTAACGAGATAATGTCGACCGTTTTCAGAGAAAAAAGACTACACCGGCTCGCAAGTAGAAAGCGAAAAGGAAGTTAAACCGGCTGGCACCGGAGCTAGGTAAGTGGAACGAGCCACGATCAAAACGAGCAAGACGACGAAAATTTGTAAAAACCGGTCTCTAACGTCGTTCGATCCGATTTCAATCCATCCGGTCTATTTTCGAACCCGTATCAGGGATCCGTTCTTTTCGGTCGAAGAGGCAGACTCGCGCACGCGTACAACCTTCTCGCGTTCTCGATCGAGCTCGCTCGCGATCATCTGCTTTCGTAACGGACTGGCGCGTGCGGATATTAGTCAAAATTGTACTTACGGTACTCTCCTCTTCTTCTTCCCCTTGTTCTCCGGTTGCGGTTCTTTCGCAGTATCGCTAAGCCACCTCCGCCGCCACCCCCACCCCCACCACCGGACAGAGAAGACGTCGTGGTGCTGGTGGTCAACTCGAAGCAGAACGCGGAAGCGACCGGCCGTGACGGGAAAAAGGACTCTGTTTCTGGGGAAGCGAACAGGGATGGAAAAATCCTCGAGCACGGTCTAGCAGGTAAACTATTCGAACATCTGTTGCGACAACTATTTCGGCTTTTTATTATTATTATTATTTATTTATATTGACGCACTCACTCACTCACTCATGAACGCCCAGGCTAAACCCTTGGAACTAGAAAGCTAAAATTTTTCACAGAGATTTCCTTTATAATCTATATAAGGGATGAGAAAGGATATTTCGAAATTCAATTCCTAAGGGGGTGAAAAGGGATTGAAAAGTTTGTATGAGGAATATTTTATTTGTAGTCAGATTTGCTTGAAACTTGGTCTTAATGCTCTCTAATATAATTAATCAAACACTTATTTCGTAATTTTTAAAAATTCATCCCCTAAGGGGTGAAAAAGGGTTGCTATGTTTGTATGAGGAATACTTTGTTCGTGGTCGGATTTCTTTGAAACTTGGTCTTAATGCTCTTTGATATAATTAATCAAACACCTATTTCATTTTAAAAAATTCATCCCCTAAGGGTGTGAAAAGGGGTTGCTCCGTTTGTATGAGGAATATTTTGTTCGTGGTCAGATTTGCTTGAAGCTTGATCTTAATGCTCTTTGATACGATTAATCAAACACCTATTTTTTGTAATTTTTAAAAATTCATCCCCTAAGGAGGTGAAAAGGGGTTGCAACGTTTCTATGAGGAATATATTGTTCGTGGTCTGATTGAATTACATTATAATTCAATTATATTGCAATATATACATCAGATCTTCATTCAATTAAAATACAATGTAATTCGTAATTGTAGTTGAGTGCAATTATAAAATATATTGTAATTGAATTATGAAAAATGAAATAATAGGTAAGAAGAGGTTGAAAAATCCATGTAAAGGTTTCAAACAGAAGTAATTTATGATTTATAAATTGACTAGATGCTCGTAACGTGCCTACAGCACACCTTCAATTATATTTTATTTCAATTACATGCCTGATTAAAATGCTTAGTAATCGAATTACATTGTATTTCAATTACACACCTGATTAAAATACTTAGTGATTGAATTACATTGCATTTCAATTGTTGAATTACTATCAATTGAATTACATTGTATTTCAATTATTGAATTACTATTAATTGAAATACAATGTAATTCAATTTCGTAATTGAATTGCAATGTTATTCGTAATTGCAATGGTGTACAATTATAAAATACATTGTAATTGAATTATGTATAAATTGACTAGCTACTCCTAACGTGCCTTCGGTACATTTTCAATTATATTGTATTTCAATTACATTCCTGATTAAGATACTTAGTGATAGAATTACATTGCATTTCAATTATTGAATTACTATTAATTGAAATACAATGTAATTCAATTACGTAATTGAATTGCAATATAATTCAATTACGTAATTGAATTGCAATATAATTCAATTACGTAATTGAATTGCAATATAATTCGTAATTGCAATGGAGTGCAATTATAAAATATATTGTAATTGAATTATGAAAAATGAAGTAATAGGCAAGAAGAGGTTGAAAAATCCATGTGAACGTTCCAAACAGAAGAAATTTATGATTTATAAATTGACTAGCTCCTCGTAACATGCTTACGGCATACCTTCAATTATATTGTATTTCAATTACAAACCTGATTAAAATACTTAGTGATCGAATTACAATTTATTTCAATTACACACCTGATTAAAATACTTAGTGATCGAATTACATTTTATTTCAATTATTGAATTACTATTAATTGAAATACAATGTAATTCAATTATTGAATTACTATTAATTGAAATACAATGTAATTCAATTATTGAATTACTATTAATCGAAATACAATGTAATTGAATTATTGTATTACTATTAATTGAAATACAATGTAATTCAATTGTCGAATTACTATTAATTGGAGTACAATGTACTTCAATTATTGAATTACTATTAATTGAATTACATTGTATTTCAATTGTTGAATTACTATCAATTGAATTGCAATGTAATTCGTAATTGCAATGGAGTACAATTATAAAATACATCGTAATTGAGTTATGTATAAATTGACTAGGTACTCGTAACGTGTCTATGGTACATCTTCTATTATATTGTATTTCAATTACACACTTGATTAAAATACTTAGTGATCGAATTACATTGTATTTCAATTATTGAATTACTATTAATTGAAATACAATGTATTTCAATTACGTAATTGACTGCAATGTAATTGAATTAGCACAACTCTGGTATTTGCGTCGCTCGCATTGTTTTTCACCTTCGTTGGCGCTAACGGTTGTCGCTCGGTTACTTGAATTCGAGCACGACGCGACGGGGACCGCAGAGCCGCGGCGGTATCCACGCAATTAAAATTAAACCGTCGCGGTCGCGTCGGTGGATCGCGAAGACGGGCATGGCTTACTAGACCATGGCGCTCATCGGGCATATAATACACTTACCTAGATTTCACTTGCCCGACGCACAACGATTCCTTCTCCCTACCGCCTTCTGTTTCGGAACAGCGACCAACAAGTCCGACGTATCCTGCGGCGAGCATCAACAGCCGGAAGTACCGCCCGCCAGTCCTCCGGCGGACACCGAGGAAATTAAGGCGAGCCAGACGTCTCACCTGGTCAACAGGCACATGGTGCTGCCGTTCATACCGCCTAAGTTCGCGAACGCGGACTCGAACACCTTACTGAAGCCGTCCGAGTACCTGAAAAGCATCTGCAAGACGTCCGCGAAGAACAGCCTGTCGAAAGCAAGGTCCGTCCAATGAACAGAGAGCTTAAGGGGGTAGACACGTTTCCAGGATTCCAAGGGTGCGCGGGACCAGCCTTTTCATTTCTTGATAAGACAGAGATGGGCTTTATTTTATTTGTTTTTAAATTAAAAATTTTTTTTTATAATTAAAAAAAAAATTTTTTTTTATTTTTCTAAAGCACTGGATAACAGATGAATCTGGTCCGCGATCGACCTCAAAAATCCTATTTCTACGAGACGTAATTTGCATTATTCGGAGGCATGTAGCAAATATCTTTTTTTTTTTTTTTTAAAGAATTTTTAAATTGTTCTACTGCGTTCATTAATTTAATAATTTTTTAGCAACCTTAATAACCATAAAGTATATTTTTTCTACGAAACTGTGACACACTTTCTATTGTTGAAGTTTTTTGTGCATTTTTAATCATGCTTTAACGAGCTCCAGGAATGTTTTTTAATTTAAAAAAAAAATTTTTTCTTTTTTAACAAGAAGAACAGGAGAAATGAGAAGGAGCATTTTCCGCACCCTTGCAATCCTGGACAAAGTGGGACTACCCTCTTAACCCTCATGTCGATAACCAACCTTTTACCTACGATATTCAATGATGTACTTTATAATGTCATCACTTATGCCGCAGATGTAAATTATGGTCATTTTATACAAGAAATTGAAAGTGGGTACCCGAGTACTCAGTTATTGAAACAAGGATTAAATTTTCTATTAAATATCAATATATAAAAAAATTTTCATATAAAAATTCAAATTTATATAAAATTTGAGGGGGTTTTATATATTTAGTAAATTTATAATAAAACATTTAAATTATATACCTCAAATAATATTAAATTTTTCATAAAAAATCAATAAATAAATTATTTCATATAAAAATTCGAATTTATATAAAATTTGAGGGGATTTTATATATTTAGTAAAATAATAAAATATTAAAATTATATATAGCTCAAATAATATTAAAATTTACATAAAAAATCAATAAATAAATTATTTCATATAAAAATTCGAATTTATATAAAATTTGAGTGGATTTTATATATTTAGTAAATTTATAATTTTACAGTACAATACATAAATTTGTACATTCCTCAGGGTGAAAATTCACCCTTTTACCTTCTTCACATATTGTAAAACGATTGTTTTCTTTTTGTCTGTGTTGGAAAATTTATTTCTTTGAAATGTCACACTACAATCCAAGGGTAAATCGTAGATTCGAAATATTAATTAAAGAAGGGATGAAATATTATTCTAGGATCTTTTAATATTATTCTAGGATCTTTCTTGGATCTGGTCAGTATTATTTCATATTTCTTCTTGTCTTTGTCTTCTTCTATCCCGTACCTGAGAACAGACAGAAAATTTATTATTCGAAGTGTTTTTTAAAAAAAATTGTTTGTTTTTTAAAAAAATTTTTTTTTTTTTTTTAATTGTTTATTCACTCGTTTTCAGGTCAGTGGACAACTTGGATATCCAGGGACGAGGCGCGGATCGTCGTGAAATCGCCGCTCTTCGGGACCGGAAGGAGCACGAAGAGGAAGAGGAGGAGGAGGAAGAAGAGAAGGAAGAGGAGGAGACCGAAACGGAAGGAAGACGGGCGGAACCAGTCGGGGACCAGGAGAAACAGCCTTGCTTCGGACCACCGCCGCCTCCTCTGTCGCCATTGCAGAAGTTGCGACGAAACGGTGAAGAGGCCGGAACCGGAAGTGGTAGCAATATGGGCACCAGCGCCACCACTGACACTGATCAACCGATGGCGAAAACCGCGCAACCACTCGCGACCATCAGCATCCAAGACCTGACCAGCATCCAGCTGCGGAGGACTTCCGGGAAGATGAACGCGACTAAAACATTTTCCGCACCACCGCCTCGCAGCGTCTCGATGACGAACGGTGAGTCACACGGTATATCCGTACATTGTAAATAAATAAATAAATAAATAAAGAAGGAGAGAGAAAGAGAGAAAGAGACAGATAGCAAAGATGAAGAATTTACAGAAATATATCTGAAGAACAACACAGTTTCTTGTTTCTGAATATACATAAAATATGGTAAGGACAAAGCTGAATTGTACAATGGGGCTGACAAAAGAATTTTGTTTTTATGTCATTTTTCATAGAGATATCAAGGTCACCTTGACTTTTTTTTAAATGGAACCACCCTTTTTTAAACACTTACAATGATAGTCCCTTTCATTAGGAATTCAGTGACTATAATTATTGCAAGGTCATTCAAGGTCACAGACAGAGAAAAGGTATAAGATTTAGAATATGATAAAAAGCAGATTACGTTTATCATGGTTGAGACTTGTAGTAAATAGTAAACATACTATGGTCGTAGTTAAAGTAAACATATCAAGGTCCTTCAATGTTATTGTTATTCAGCATTTTTATTTAATATCAGTATGTTCATATATCAATCCACGACTAATGAAGACAATGAAATTAATATTTTAGCAGCTATAGCTATCAATCCTCACTCTATCTGTGACCTTGAATGACCTTGCAATAATTATAGTCACTGAATTCCTAATGAAAGGGACTATCATTGTAAGTGTTTAAAAAAGGGTGGTTCCATTTAAAAAAAAGTCAAGGTGACCTTAATATCTCTAAAAAAATGACAAAAATATTTTTAGAAAAATTACATAAAAGTATCTTTAGAATCAACAAAGATATTTCACGTGCAAACGTTAGGTGACTCACCCTGTATAACTCGTGAATCATTATAATGATCTTTGCACCATCGAGAAATGAGAAGGAGATAATATATTTATAATAAATATAATATATCATATGTTTATATTTTTATATTATATATATATTTTATATTTATATTATATTATATGTTTATAATAAATATATTATCACCCAATTATAATTATTATGCATTACAATTTTCATCATTCATACGACAATAATTGAAAATAATCATTAACCAGAATTAACGACTAAAGTAGGAATTTAATTGTTAATCACCATTAAGGATTCAAGTAGAAATTTATAAATTTTTTAACAAATTTATAATTAATATATTAATTATATTATATATTAAATATATTAATAATAAATTAATCGATTAAATTTTTCCCCAACTCTGATTGACAATAATACCCCCTCGTTAATGTGGACACTTATCGAGATAATGGTGTCGCCCTAATGTACTACAATTCCTATGGCTTGGGCCTGAGGTGTTCCTGAAATTTTTGGCTGGTGGTGGGCCCGAAATTTTTATTCAGTTTTCCCAAAACAAACATTCCCAAAAGACTGTTCCTCTTCCAGTGTCAGAGGCATTCTTCGTGCAAAAGACGGACCTGATAGCGGAGCTGAAGAAGACCAAGGACATTCCTGGCATCAAGAAGATGAAAGTGGAGATGGCGCAGGTTGAGAAGACGCAAGAGCAGAATCTGATTTCGGAGATCAGCAAAGCGTTCAGCGCGTCGAATTTCGTGGACCAGGTAGGCAATTCGACAACGATCTTTTTCTTCTTCTCTATGGCTAGCTCACCACGTTGAATTCACCTGTCTCCTTCGACTAGATTCCAGAGAAAGACAGTTCCGGGAACCTTATACCAATATGGAAGCGACAAATGCTGGCCCGGAAGGCTGCCGAGAGAGCGAAGAAGGAACTAGAAGAGCAGATCGCCCGGGAAAACGAGGAGAGAAGGCAGAAAGCGATTCCAGCGTGGAAAAGGCAATTGCTCGCGAAAAAGGACACCGAGGATAAAAAGTGAGTGTATAATCACGCGTTCCCGAAGAGCAAAAGCGAACAAACGTCTCGATCGTTTCAGGACGCAGTGCAGCAGCCCGCAACAGGGATCGGTAGCTGTAAAGACGGACCCCTCGATATCCCAAAAACGAGAATCATCGCCGAGCCGACCCGAAGATAAGCTCGAACTTGAGGAGAAGAAACCCGAAGGAAGCCCGCCCAGTCGGGCAGCTCACGTTACTGACCCTGAAGAGAAGGACGACGCGCAGATCATCATCCCATGGCGAGCGCAGCTCAGGAAAACCAACA
This sequence comes from Lasioglossum zephyrum, assembly GCA_028455615.1. Lineage (NCBI taxonomy): Eukaryota > Metazoa > Arthropoda > Insecta > Hymenoptera > Halictidae > Lasioglossum > Lasioglossum zephyrum. The sequence continues at coordinate 9,412 of JAQQRZ010000126.1, forward strand.
GCAAACTGAACATTTTGGACTGATCGTGCTCTATCGTGATAAATTCGATGTTTCTCGATTCGCGTTTCCTCTGGTTCGAATGCAACATGTACATATAGACGAGTAAAGTTTTTATCCTAAGATTCTTCAGGGTACGACGTCCCGATTTTCCAAGTAGAACCCTGGCAGCTCCCCAGGATGCAAAAATGCTTATATTCAAAGAACACAAGGTACCTTGGCCCAGTGGGTAGGGCCTATGGATATCATTGGCCTATACCACCAGGGGCCTATGGGACCACCATATACCATGGGCCTATGGGAACGTTCAGGGTTCGAGGCCCGCTCCACCCAAGCGATTTTTAATTTTTATATGCAAAGAACACGCGTGGATATCAGCAGCACCCTCCCCCTTCAGGAAAAGCGGGTCGGGGGAGGAAGACTGGCCCATTGTGCGAGAAAGAGGGCCCAGTCGAATGTGCTGGTGTCCCTCGAGTGTGGACTGGGGTCGTTTCCGGGTTCTACCGGTTCCTCCACATCCTAAAAAAAAGTAGCAAAAATGCTCGATTCTGACCAGGGTCCTTATGACCATGTGTGCTCGTAACGTTCCCTCGGTACAAACTGGGCCCAAATCGGCACAAGCAGCCCTCGGCCCATCGGTCCTGGTTTCTTTCAAATTTTAAATAGGTCCGTGCTGCCATCTTACAATCTCAGACCTACTTACAATTTGGCTGAAAGCAGCACCGACAGGCCGAAGGCTGCTTGTGCCAGGATTGTGCTGAGCGAACGTTTTAACAAAGTGTTATTCGTATTAGGTTCGTTAACCTAACCTAACTTTGATCATGTACTTGGTCTTTTCGTTGGCTAACTCTATGGATTCCGGCTGGTACGGCAACATTATTGGATTGTACGAGGTGTCGATCGTATCCGACCAACCAACCAGCAAATTCCCTTTGTTGCACAGCGGAGAGCGCCGGGTTGGGTTTTATCTCGGCTACTTTATCGTTCTCCATTTTCGAATTAACGATCTCCATGGCCAGCTGTTTGAATCTGATACCGATCTGCCTAAGGCTGCGCTCATACAGAGCGCACACAGAAATTTCAAGCTGAGGTTGATGAGTCCCTATTGTGCTTACCCGGGAAACAGGCCCCTGGAAACCTATTTTCCTATGCACGCACAATAAGGGCCCGTCAAAATGTGATCGAATTTAATGACATTTTTAATGTTGGCTCCCAGCGCCCTGTATGAGCACAGCCTAAAGGCTTTTGCACACCAGGTGGCCGCTCCGCAAGCTCAGCACAGCGCCGTCTCGACGTTTTCACTTTTTTATTTGTGTTTCAATGGGGCCGTTGGAGGTACTGTGATGAAACACAAAGAAAAAGGTGCAAACGGCTAAGCATCGCTGTGCTGAGCTTGCGGAGTGGTGACATAGTGTGCAAAGGCCTTAAGGCTGCGCTCATAGAGGTGGTGGTTGATTTCGAGCGCGGGTTGATGGGTCCTTATTGTGCTTGCAAGGGAAACAGGCCCATGGGAACCTATTTTCCTATGCACGCGCAATAGGAGCCCGTCAAAATGTGATCGAATTTGATGACATTTGGCGCTGGCTCCTGGAAGCTAGCACCCTGTATGAACACAACCTTACAGGTCCACACGGTCATCAGTGCCTGGGTCAGATTCTAGTCAGCGTGTGGCTTGGGCCCATTCAAGCGACGTTCGGCCCGTATAATTCCCGATACCTGAGACTTGGCTATCTGGCTCCCTTGATTTCCTCGTGAATGGAATAACGGTTCTCGATGGTCAGACTTCGGGCGCACGAGGGTTGCGGCTTCTGCCTGCCGCCTGTTGCCTCCACCTTTTCTCCCATTGGCGAAACCGTGGGCGAAGAGAGACGCGAGGGTGTCGGGGGATGCGAAGCGGTTGTTTGTCGTTCGGCCCGTTCGCACAGGTATAGGGAAGCGTTCGAAACATTCGGAACGTTCGTTCGTTGGCGGGACGACGCGTTTCGCGTCACTCGAGGTAAAAACGCGCGAACGGTGACGACGGAAAGAGTGTGTGGATCGGTGTTGTTCGAATCGAAATCAATTGCGTGGCGAGTCGTGGGAGGAGAGGACACGCGGTGCCCCTACATCCGTGATTACCAGCAAGACAGGAATAGGAACACTAGAGCAGTCGTTGGTGATCGCGACCGACGCGACGGTGTCGTAATCAACTACCGTTCATTGTCAGTGTGCACAGGGTCTCCGCGTAGACGGAGCGGCAGCTGCCAACGTCGCTGCTCGCAAAACATTTGGCAGAGGACCGGCCCGGCATTTTTTGCTACCGAAACATCCCACTCGTCTTTTCTCGTCCCGGCTCGTCTAGTTTCGCGAGCGGCGCGATCTCACCGGCTTTCAACAGCATCGCGTACCTTGGCCTCCGTCACATTTTTGATTCCTCGAGTCTGAAATCAAACATTCAAGTTTAAATTCTGCGCCCGACACCGGAATACCAACGGACGACGCTACCTGAAGTATACCTCTGTCCAGATTGCTGGTTTGGCTTCGAGGATGGCGATCGATGGACGTTTGCTAGGTAAGGATCTCCTGCTTCCCGGTTCTAGATCGAAACATCCCTGTGCTATGTTCACACACACCCTAACCTCGTTCACGATCGAAGAACAGAAAATCCAAATTTCAAGTTTTTTTTAATTTATTTTACGTTGGTTTCAATTCTTTGCTAAGCATACTTCAGGGGCCTACAGTTTATTAAGGTGGGTTCCCAACCACCTTGGGCAACATAGTATTTAAATAGCACGTGGAATATATTCTAGAGGTGCCAGCACAAATAAAAAAAAAAATTTAATTTACTTTACGTTGCTTTCAATTCTTTGCTAAGGTTATTTCGGGGACGGGACCTACAGTTTATTAAGGTGGGTTCCCAACCACCTTGGGCAACATAGTATTTAGATAGCACGTGGAATATATTCTAGAGGTGCCAGCACAAATCAAAAAAATTTTTTAATTTACTTTACGTTGCTTTCAATTCTTTGCTAAGGTTATTTCGGGGACGGGACCTACAGTTTATTAAGGTGGGTTCCAAACCACCTTTAGATAGCACATGGAATATATTCCAAAGGTGCTGGCACAAATTTCAATTTATTTTTTAAATTTATTTTACGTTGCTTTCAATTCTTTGCTAAGGTTAGGGACTTACAGTTTATTAAGGTAGGTTCATAACCACCTTGGGCACCACAGTATTTAGATGGCACATGGAATATTT
>JAQQRZ010000129.1:0-12623 GCA_028455615.1 Lasioglossum zephyrum
GTGATACAAAACGGTCTGTCTCTTAAAAGCGCGTAGACACGCTAAACGCTGCGACTAGGTGGCGCTGATACATCACAGTCATCGTATAGTAGGTCGTTGAATTCGTTTTGACATCGCCTACAATATTATGAAGTTAAAAATACCCAGTACCATTAAAAGATATGACAGCGACCTTGATTTTTTTCTTGTCGGTTAAATACTGATTAACTTTGGTAAGAAACATTTTTCTGTGCGACCATCCGAAGGGGCTGAAAAATCGTGGGGACTAATTTGCGCCTCACCCTGTATAAACCCCCTGATTTTTACCCTCGGGGGCTAGTACTTCAGTAGACACGAATCGCGTCAAATCGTGCTGCATCTCGACAATTCAACTTCCAGTTAGATCGGAGTTAACCATACGGATTCCGCGTGTTCGACATAAAATCTGTTAGGCATTGTTTGAGTTGTTTCGAGTTCCCCCGCATTGCCAGTGCGTTAAAATAGGTAACCATCCTTTTCTTTTCTTTATATCATTTGATTCCATTCGCCACAATTACACATGTAATACACAGTTTAATTGAATATATTTATGTTGCTTGATAATTTCGTGTAAAATCACTAAACCCTCAATTATTGTTCCTGTATCCTAATAGAGTAATTGAACGTTCCCACACGATACAACCTTACCGCTCGGGTTGTATCAATTAGATTATATCAGTTACGAGGCCTACTAACATTCCTAGCGATTCCCTGATTTCGCATCAGATTCGTTCGCGACATTCCTATTTTCCAAACAGACATTTATTCTACCTAGTGGCTCCCCAGTTACGCATTGGGTTCTTGCGAGCACCTTCATCCAACAAATTGATTCCTTATTCCTAGGGTAATAACCCTTCGCCGGCCACTCGTGCTGCTCGCGGCATTGACTCGTAACAAGGGTATTACCCTTGTTATTTTATATTAATATAAATAAATAATTGATTGTGTGTGAGACAAGAAAGAAGAGATCAAATGAATAATTGAAAAAAAATAAAAAATAAATATACCCTAATTATAAATATAATATATTTATTATATATACAATGTCATCCTGTCAACACCGAATCTGTTATTATGTTGTGTATTGCGATACATTTGAATGTATAGCAGCTCAGAGGAATATTTTTGAACATTTTGCGTAACAAAAATAAAGCAAATGTATCTTACACGTTGAATTTTATTTATTCGATTTTTTTGGGTTGAAGGTTATTTGTAGGTCATATTGTGTTACATGGATAAATTCATTATTTTGTCAACTACAACATTACGTTAACGAAAATATATCTTTCCATTTAAAAAAACATCGATGACCTTGAAATCTCTTTAAAATATAACCTTGAAAATGTTTTCCCTTACACCATTACATATGACCCTTCAAACAGTGTAACTTTGTCCTACGAAGATGTTTGTACAACGAAAAGTAATAGAAATATTTGGGTGTTCTGTTTCTGCGGACTCACCCTGTAGAGTGAGACCTTGTTTTCTGTCTCATCCTCACCACGTGTTTACAAAAAAAAGCAAAAAGACGGCGCGCTGGAACAGCTTTACGTTGCTATTGAGCGTGCAAGAATGCAGAAAATTGAATACAGTATTAGCAATAGTTTTTTGCGAATATCTCGAAAACTAAAAGTGACCCTCATATATTGGAACAGGAAAAAGTTATTCAAAATCAATTATATGGTCTCCGAAAAGCGCTAAGTACGAAATCATGCTCGAGAGAGTACAACATAAATTTCTCAGGTTTTGTTCATACAAGCTAAATAATCCAATGTCATTCTTTGATCATGATTACTCCGCAATAATAACTACAATGAACCTTGAACCACTATCTGCTCGAAGAATAATATCCGACCAGAGCTTTATTTTTAATTTAATTAATAATCATATTGACTGTTCTTCTCTACTTGCGCAAATCAATTTTTATGTACCGGAACGTGAACTGAGAACAAGAGCGAGTTTTCAAACACTAAACGCTAAATCTACTTATGGATTAATTAATCCAATAAATCGCATTATAGCTAAATCACGCACTATTTATAACAGTATTGATTTTTTCATTGAATCCTTGGAAAATTTTAAAACGCAACTAGGCAGGATTATATTATAATACCAATCGATTGTACCAACACTATTATTTTGTTTTAATTAATAATATTATTTTTTCTCTTTGTCTTTGTGCGCATGTCCCTTCTTTATTATTATATAAGCAGTCTTGTATCCATCTCTTTTTTGTTTTCTTTACTTTGTAAATACTTATGTAAAAAGGGCTTCTGCCCGTCTATAATAAATAATAATAATAATAATAAAATGTCGAAATCTCTAACATATTTAAATTTCATCTGTTACGTCCTGAATGGGAGCTCGTAACGCAATTAATTTATTTCTACGATCTTTGATCCACGTGGCACGTGCGTCCACGTCTAATCTAGGCCGATATTGGTTGCCGTATCCCGGTGAGCGCGATACGGTGTGTGAACGGGTTTGGAATTTGTTTCTAACGCGGATGAATAGAAACGCGACGATCTGTGTTCCGCCGATTGTACCGAGCAGCCTGGTGGGCTCAGACGTACGTGGCAGAACACCGATTTCTAAAGTCGGAGATACCGACGTTTTCGATGAACGGGGAAAGGATCTGGACGCGAGGACCTGTGTTCCGCCGATTGTACCGAGCAACATGGTGGGCTCAGACGTACGTGGTAGAACACCGGTTTTATCGCACCGTGAAATTTTGACGGTGGATCGTTCGAAATGGAACACGAGAGGGGAGGGGGATGAAGGGATATCGACACCGCACCACACGCACACACTCGCTCACAAATTCACTTCTCTTGTACAGAAACGAAGGGAGTTTGCTGCTTTGTCGTTGGACGACAGAGCGAGAGAGAAAGAAATGCAGACGACGAAAGTCCTAGTAGTACCACTTCAAAATAAGTGATCTACGAGTGACGTAGCGTTCATATCGCGGATCCTCGATACAAATTTCGCTCACCGGAGGGAGACTTGGTGCGAAAGAGATAGGTATAAGTTTCCACGGAGGAGAGCTCACGGTTTCTCTCGGATCGACGATGCGAACCGTGCCGATGATGGGAATGTCGCTCAGGATACGCGGAGGGTTGGGGTCCCCGAGATCTTTATAGTAAGGGGTACCTTGTCCTTCCTGGTAGAGCCCTCTAAACAACTTCTTGAGTTGGTATTTGCGGCCGGCACGACGGGGCATGTGGGATCACTATTTTAACACAATTTCAAATTATGGAGAATGCGGACGTTAAAGCCGCTCTCGACGAAACTCTTTTAATAGCACGTACTCGCGTACGCGGCCGCACTACCGTGATCGGACGAAACAAAGGGAGAACAGAAAATAAAAGAAAAGAAAATAAGTAAATTTAACTATACGTATAATAAACAGAAAGAAATATGATACAAAATACGCGATGGTTGCGAAAACAAAGAAAATAAAGAAACTACTGCACGATGGCTAGATGAATTGTACCGTATACGTTTTAGACGCGAGACTACTTACTCTCGCTCGCGAAAACATAAGCGACCGCAAGATGGCCACGGAGTTAAACGCGAGTCCGGCACATGTGCACACATGCCGCGGGGCGTTAGTACCGAAGCGGCCGCGAGGTGGCCACCGCGACAATGTCGTTTCTCGCTCGCGAAATTAGAGCGACGTATGTATAAATAGGCTAACACGGCGATGCAAATTCGAGTCAGAGTTCATCATTCAGCTCATTCTCTGTTCAGCAGTTTCTGTTCCATTCTCTGTTCGCTCATTCTCTGTTCTCATTCTCTGTTCTCATTCTCTGTCATTCTCTGTTCAACAACATCGTCGCTCAGCTCTCGTGCAGTGAACACCACGCAGACCTAACGCTCCAAACAACAAACCAACTGTCTTTTTCAAGACATCTTTCAACCAGCTGTTCTCTATTCTCTGAACCAATATTAAAAAGCGTGTACTCCATCCTTTCCTGGTGTACTCCGAAGGTTCCAACCTGAAGTCCCTGACGCCTCCGCAAATCCTGAAGGATGGTCATACCTTGACATCTCCTGGGTCCCGCCAAGTAGGCGAGAAAAATAAAAACTACGAAGAAGCCACCCAAATACTGGATTCCGCCGAAATTTCCTCCAACTGCAAAAAACCGAAGCCGGACATCATGCCTATCACTGGCACCTCCAGTTCCTCCAGTTCCTGGATCTCTCCCGATATACCCCTACAAAACAGGTATGAGATATTCTCTTCCGACAAATTTCAACAATTTGCCGATTTAAAAAAGGAATCCATCCCCAAAACCCTTCCAGGCAATAAAGCATCATCGAACCAGGTTAAACATATTCCCCCGATTTATGTCAGAATTGAACAAAAGAATATCATAAAATTTTCTAATGAGCTGGAAAATGCCATTGGTAAAAATTTTTATTTAAAATTCCTTGGCAACCAAGTTAGAGTACATTTTCAGAATGTAAAGCATTTTGGAAATGCTAAACAATCTTTCAAGCAAGCAGGACTTAGCTTCCATACATACGCCCTTCCAGAGGAAAAACCTCTCACCACTGTCCTAAAAGGCCTTCCTCTTATTAGCACTGACGAAATTGTCAACGAGCTAACAGCTCAAAATGTCAAACCTATTGGTTGCTCCATTATCAAATCTGCACAGAACAACTCTATTTTCAGAGTCACCTTTCCCCCTGGCACTAAACTAGCTCAGGTTAAATCCGTAGGTTTTTTATTCCATTGTAGAATCTACTGGGAAAGATTCACCAAATCAAAAAATTACACGCAATGTTACCGTTGTCAAGCATTCGGGCATGCCAGTGCTAACTGCTTCAAGTCCCCCAAATGTGTTAAATGTGGTCAAGACCACAACACAAGGGATTGTACCAAAACTTCAGATACACCTGCCAAATGTGCAAACTGTAACGGTGATCACACTGCAAATTACACGCAATGCCCTAGTTTGCTAGCTTACACCTCTAAAAAAACAGCACATCACAACAATCGTAGAAATCCCAGCCAACTCCGAGGCAAAACACTTGTCCAGGGTTCTACTCCTCCGTCTCTTCATGTAACTCCAAACTTGTCATACAGGGATGTAGTCAAAGGACTCTCCGCTCCTCCCTTGCCAAATACTAACTTCCATAACAATGATCCCCTTGACATGGCTGAAACAGGGGAAATTTTCAAGACGATATTCTCATTTATCAAAAAAGCAATCCCAGTTTTCAAAGCTATCAAACCTCAACTGGCATCATGCCAATCATCTTTCGATAAAATCGAAATCCTATTCAATGCTGCTCAGCAGCTTTTCGACTAAAACGCTTTCACTCCATACCTACCTGGTTCAATAATGTCTTGGAATGCTTGTTCCCTGCGCCCCAAATTGAACGAACTCGAGGTCTTCATGGCTTCAAATAATGTTCTGATAGCTACAATACAAGAAACGTGGCTTAAAACTACTGATAACATTCACTTTCCAAACTACAATATCGTCAGAAATGATAGAAAAAATGGCAAATCCGGAGGTGGAGTTGCTATCCTCATTCACAAATGCCTCAGGTTTCACTTACTCAGCCTAAATACTCCTTCAAACATCGAAGCAGTTGCCGTTAACCTCTTCTCTCCAAAACTCATTGTTGTCTCGGCTTACTGCCCAGATCAAACATTAGATCAAATGGCCCTTGATTCCATCACAAACTTCAAAACACCATTCATAGTAGGAGCTGACTTAAACTCAAAGCACCCATCCTGGAATAATCCCAAATCAAACAAAAATGGCAAAATCCTGGATGATCACGCCTCAGCTGCTACATACTCAATTATAACTCCGCCTTCTCATACCTGTTTCCGTCGTAATAGACTACCAACCACCATTGACTTCTTTCTCGCAAATACAATGCTTGATCTCGACTGTGTGGTTTCCGCTGACCTCACATCCGACCACCGCCCTGTCTTAATCCTCCCTAAATCCAAACAATCTCTTGCCACTACCTCCCCGGTTACTGACTGGGAACGCTACACATACATAGCCGATGATATCACACTCACCCCCTCTCTACCAACTCCTGATGACATTGATAACAGCCTCAAAAATACCCAACGTTTTCTCAAGACGTGTTATCACAAAGCAACATCCTTCATCAACATCCCCAACAAATACATTTCACCGGATCAAACATTGAAGACCTTAATAAAACTAAGGAACACGGCCAGGAGAAGATGGCAGAATTCAGGAAACCTTGTCGACCTAGAATTTTACAAACAACTATCTAATGGCATTCGCAGAAGAGTTAACTTTCTTAAGAACGAGCGGATAAAAAACGAGGTTCTGCAGGCAAATACTCACACTTTCTGGCCGGTTTACAGAAAAATATCGCTTAAACCCAACAAAATCCCACCACTCATGGATGAAACAGGTCTATTTCACGACATCAATTCTGAAAAGGCCCAAATCCTGGCCAATCGCTTCAAATCTGTCTACGACAGAGCTTACGCAGAACACTCTAATCTTCAACCTATAGTCGACCAAACTATAATCAACTTCCTTCACCGTGAACACCAAACTCCAACATCACCTGACAGAATATTATCATTCTTCTCTCCAAAGACCATCTGGGAATTCTCCAGATACCTGAAACCCAAAAAAGCCTCAGGATGGGACAAATTTGCTCCTATGCTCATCAAGAAAGCGCCCCAGAAAGCTTTCGTCCAATTTTATTACATCTTTCGAGCATGCATTCTCCTGAACTATTTCCCCAATACCTGGAAAATAGCAAAAATTATTCCTGTCCATAAACCAGGGAAAAACAACAAACTTCCTGAAAATTACAGACCAATTAGTCTTCTGCCAATACTTTCTAAAATCTTTGAAAAAATCCTGCACAAAGTATTGATGTCTCACATTGAAGAAATGAAAATACTAATTGAACCGCAATTTGGATTCCGAGCTCACCACTCAACTACGCACCAACTCATCCGAGTGGCACAAAACCACATCAACCAGGTCAACATGAATAGATTCTCTGGAATGATATTACTGGACATTAACAAAGCATTTGATTCGGTCTGGCACGACGGAATCATTTACAAACTCATAAAACTCAACTTTAACCCGAGGCTTATCAAAATTATAAAAGATTATCTCGAAAATAGGAAATTCTTTGTTCATGTTGATGGAAGTCTCTCAAACATGGAAGATATTAAAGCTGGTGTACCTCAGGGTTCAGTCCTGGGTCCTCTCCTCTTTCTATTATTTATAAATGATATACCGCAAACGGCAGAGACCTCCCTAGCCCTTTTTGCTGACGACACAGCTATCATTGCTAATTCATTCAGTCACGTCAGACTGGTAAACCTCCTTCAAAATCACATGGATATTATATTCAAATTCTTTAACGAGTGGAAAATGAGGTTGAACAGCTCAAAAACCCAGGCCATAATTTTCTCTAGAAAAAGAAAATACAAAGCAAAAGGCATTCCACAATTAAAAATCAACAACGAAACGATACCTTGGAGCAGTACTGTAAAATACCTGGGAATAGTGTTCGATGGTAAACTCAACTGGGGACCAGCCATTCTGGATAGAAAGAAGAAGGCCCTGGCAGCTATTGCTGCCTCAAACACCCTTATTGGCCCAAAATCTAAACTGGACACCAAATTAAAACTACTCATYTATAAGTCATGCATCAGATCTGTTATCACCTATGGCTTGCACCTCTGGCATGTTGCAGCCAAAACCCACCTCCAAAGTCTRCAACGAATGCAAAACAAAGCWTTAAAAATAATATTCAATCTCCCTAGGGACCATTCTACAACCAAGGTTCATTTTATGGCAAATATTGAACTTCTAGAAACTAACATAAACAAATTAGTTAACAGATACCAACCAGATAACCACCTGAACAGTCTGGTGAGACTGACCTCATCTTTCAAGAGAGAACTTCTACCCTACAAACCAAAGATCAGATTCCCGCTTGATCTTCCGACTTTGTTTCAACCTGAACCCCTGGCTCACCACCATACTATACTCACGGCTCCCACTGCCCCTCTGGACCGCAGGAACTCTCATTAACACAACTTCTCGACTATATAATTTTGCCAATTTCCACGACTCTCACCACGTGGCCCCATTTATGGTCTCCATGGTCTCCATGTAAATCGCGTCCACCTCGTGGCCATATACGAAGCTCTTAACACCAGTGCTGCCAATATGGAAACACCAACACCGTTTAATCTCCGAACGAACTACAACTGGACGACGTTGGACGATGATGGACATCCTATGGATTCCTATTGGACAACGATGGACAACGATGGATTCATCTCCACCAATAAAAGCTCGCGCCCATACTGACCAATGAATCAAACTAATAATGCTAGCTCACCTGCTCTTAATGACTAGCAAGTTTTTTGCAATATTTTCTTGCTGACAACGCAATGACGGCTCAGCCAATTTACTAAACCCTAATGAAAATACTAAACTAAATTTGATGATAAAAAATTAGAGGGTGCATCAAACCCTAGGTAATTTTTACCTTATTCTCATGCCTTTATCTCAGGTACACCACCTGCCAAAAAAAAAAAAAAAAAATGCAAATTCGAGTCAGAGTTTCCGAGCAAACCAGCGAGGCCAGTAGCCCACTGAATCGCACCGAGACTCCTACCTGTTACCGATACCGATACCGATACCGATACCGACACCGACACCGACACCGACACCGACACCGACACCGACACCGATACCGATACCGATATCGATTCCGAAGCCTACGCGGTCAACACCCGTAGGTCATCCTTTCCGTGGGCGGTCAACACCACAACACCTCCTTACTCCTCCTAAACTCTGTATTCCTTACGATCTTGTAACTTCGAAGCCTACGCGGTCAACACCCGTAGGAATCCCTTACGGCGGGAGGTCAACACCACCGCATCTCCTAGTACGCACTCTCACATATCTGAGTGTCCGATTATTCGAATCCGCAGCCTACGCGGTCAACACCCGTAGGACACCCTTTCCGTGGGAGGTTGTTACGGGGAAACCGGTAACTTGCGTATTACTGACACCTAACGAACGCGGTCCGTGGATACGTGGTCGAATAGGTTAAGGATACGTAAAGGAATGAACTCCTAGACTTCTACTCCAAGAATGAACAGTTTATTGTCGATCAGCTGGTTTATATAACGTCTAGTGTTGACTTGGGAGGATCCCAAGTCCGCTGTGTTTTTGGGGGAACAATACATGATTTCATCTTTGGTTTGTCATAGACTAAGGTTCATGGGCCATATGCGGTGAGTCAGTGTTTAGAAGCGAGTAGTCTTAGACTAAGGTTCATGGGCCATATGCAGTGAATCATGTCGAAAACTCGGTAACGCCGGTCTGCTCGTTACACATCTCCCTCCTTAGTTTCGACTTGGTCCTCCAAGTCTTAACCGTTTTTTGAACGTCAACAGATTTGATGGTGTGACGGTAGGGATGTTTACTTCTCGGATTACTGGTATCTGTATGGCCCTGGTTGATAATTCTATATCTCCGTCCTGAAGTTCTGGTGGGTTGGTTCGGGGTGTTAGCGGTTCCATTGTCGTTGTAGATTGGTTAGTTGTTTGGCAGAACAGATTAATGCACACCTTGTTGGGTAGAATTTTACCGATTCCTGCCTTTTTTAACAGCCAGAGTCCGATGAGTGCGATTGATATGTATCCAAGGTATTGGATAGTAGTTGTGGTCGTTTCCTTCCAAGTTTTCGCACACCTAGAGTTTACAATCTGTTCTAATTGTTCATTCATGTTATTTAATTGGTTGTTATATTCTTTTATGATGTTGTGATCGATTCGCAAGGGTAATTCTGGTATGACATGTCTAAGTTCGTTAAAGTCGTGTGTAAAGTTAGTATATTCGATAATTTTATAAAGTGATTCGTAAGTTAGGTTTTTAGACTTTCCGACTATCCTAAATAGTGTTCTATGAGTAAGGAGTGTGCAATCATCGGTGTTTGATATGAGAGTTGGTTCGGAGAGTTTAATGGTTTTGATGTCTTTACATACGACTTGTACATCAAGTGGGTTTTGTGGAATAACTATATATCTATTACTAGCCGAGACATGTACGAACGTCAATTCGTCGATGTTTACAGGGGCTACCGTGCATTTACTCAGATGAGTGTTCGTCTTTTTTAACAGTTGTAGTTCGCAATTAGTTTTCGATCCTATGTTATGGATTGGCAACGTTTGTTTACAAATTAACTCGTTGTGAACTTCTCTACATTGTTTGTCCAGATATGTTGAGTCTATCGCAATGTATTCTATTTCTGTTCGTATGTAGTAATAGTGCGGAATGATGACTACTGTATGGCTTTTTGTCATTTCATTGTAGCGTGGAATCGGATATAGCCTGGTCAAATGCCAAGTCTTATTGTTTAGAATCGGGGTTTTTATGTAATAAATGAGCTTCCCATTTTGTGTTAGAATTTTTACGGTGCTAATACTAACAAGTCTTTGAAAATTTTCCTCTATCAGAGCAATGGGGGATTTTTGCAATCCCTGTCGTTCTAAATCTTTCAAATGCTGTATGAAGTCGTTTGGTTTTAGTAAGCGAGAGTGAATTATTCCGGTCTTGCCAATGTGTACCGCGGTTGTTAAAGTTTAAAAATCTATTTCTAACTCGTCCATTAGTGAATTTATTGTGAGAACCTGAGTTTGCAAAACGATTAGCCCATTGCTTCGATTATACAAGTTGAGGTTTTCCGCATGAATGCGCTGTAATATCTCTATGTTTTGGTCGTTTACTACATTTCTGATGATTTTTGTTTGATTTGCTATGATCGTACTCATTTCATTTTGAGTTTTGAATAATGTATCGAGGTTTCCGTTTATAATTTTCAGGTCGTCCTCGTCTAGCGTGCCAAAGAGAGATTTTGAGAGACTGCCAATTATGTTGACTAGCCCCCTTTTTATTCTGTTTCCTAATATAATACGCAGATTTTCTTTACATGTTTTTATGTTATCTAGTCGCTTACGTACGATGGAGATTTCATTGGTTTGGTCGCAAGTATTTGCACAATGTTGTAAGATAACGTCGAAAAGATTAGTTATATCGGTATACTGTTTCTTCATAAAGTCTGTGTTTATGTTTATGACTAAACCCCATTCTTGGTTATACAATTGGACATCTCTTTCTGTTTCTGTAAACACATCTAACTGTCCCAGACTAATCATGTCGAATGCTAGCGTCGTTTGTAGTGTCACTAGTGCTATCGTTAGGAGGATCATCTGAAACGCGAAAGATACAAGGTTTTAATCTGTTTCCGTGTACTTTAGCTATGTGAGTGTTATTTACGTTGATTGTGTAAGTCGGGGGAGAGGCGTTTAGGATGGGGTATGGTCCAAGGCCATTCTGGTTCTAACTTATTTTTCATGACGTTGTCGTTATGTAGGAAAACATGATCCCCGATATTGAAAACCGGTTGTGTTCTGATTATGTTCCGATTAGTTCGTTCTCGCGTTTTCTCTTTCGTTTTTTCTAGATTCTCCCGCGCCTTGTTTATGTAGGTATTATGTCTATGTTTCCAACTTTTGAACAGTTCATCTTTTGATAATAACGGCGTGGTTGCAATGGTTGACGGAAGATTTGTCTTGTGGCCAAAGGTTAACTCAAAAGGAGTGTACCCTGTTGACTCATGTACTGCGGTATTGAAACCCATACAGACGAGTTGTAAGTTTTCGTCCCATTCGTTGCTTTTATCGCGCATGCAAGTTCTAATGAGGTTTATTATTGTGCAATGTGTTCTTTCCAGACTGCCATTGGATTGAGGATGAAATGCGGTTGTTTTTACATGTTTAATCTGAAATTGCGTTTCGAATTCTTGCATCAAATTACTGAGAAAATTTGATCCCTGATCTGTCAATATATGTTTTGGTGCCGAAAATATGTAAATGTAATGCCGCAGGAGTTCGTCGATAATTGTGCTCGCGTCTATTTTCTTTAAAGGGATCAACACTAGGTATTTAGTCAAAACGTCTTGTATAGATAGAATATACTGATTAAGTCTAATCGTAGGGGTTAACGGTCCGACTATGTCCATCGCTATCTTGTCGTTCGGTGCGTATGGTGTATCGGGTACAACTGCAAGTTCCTTATTACGGATTCTAACTAATTTTTCTCTTTGACAAGTTTCGCAACTCTTTACAAAATCTACTATATCTTTTTCCATATTGATCCAAGTGGCCCTCTCTTGTACTCGCTTTAAGGTTTTGTTTTCCCCGAAGTGTTGAGCCAGGTTGCTGTTATGGCATTCTCTTATTAATTCCGAACGTTCCTCACTACTTAGCTCAGTGGGATTTTCCGAAAACACAAGCTCGACCACATCTGAATACCTATAACCTAAATAGCTGAGGATTTGCCGTAACTCCAGAAGCTTGTGGGTATTGTATCTTGGAATAACTGTCTAACACATGTATATATATATTGAGCGGTATTTAATAATGTACGTTTTTACATTGGAGTCGGTATAACAGGACGCCGAGAGACTGAAGCTGCTCCACCGATCTCCCGTATTTATAAGTTCTTCGGGAAGGCGTTTCCTTTCCCAAGACGCGAGGGTGGAGTTTCCTT
>JAQQRZ010000130.1:0-12593 GCA_028455615.1 Lasioglossum zephyrum
TACACTAAAAGAGTTTTATAATTACAGTTGAAGGAATGTCTCGCCGTTACATATTATGTATGTCCCAGAATTCAGGATTATTTTTATAATGAAGCTATTTCGTTGTTAAAACGTCTATTAAGGTGTAAACGTATTTATTAATAGAAATTCGGTCGATAATCTGTATACAATTATGAATAAACATTAGTCATAAATATTTTTATAATATCACATTTATTTATCAAATCTTACAAACCAGCGTAAGAAAGAATGCTCGTCCAAAACTTTACTCAAAATATCACTAATTCTCTGCTGTACTAGTACTTGGCCTAACTTCGTCGTCTTTTTCTTGCCCAACCTCCTCGCTAGGTTCATTCTTCTTTTTCTTTTTTCTAGCCCTGAGCTTATTCAATTTCATTTTCATTCCTCGTTTACTTCTGCGTTTTGGAATGTCCGTGGGATCTGTGAACAATAAAACGTAAATTAATTGTAATTTAATTCTATGCATGTCAACAACGATATTTTTCTCAAACAACGATACACACAATCGAGAGGTATGTTCATCTGCTTCCTTAAAACAGTTCGAACCTGTTTATTAATAATTTCTCTACATTGCGCATCAAAACCGCTTGGCAACCACCCTCTTTTCTCGTGACACCTTGTAGTGGGTAAAGAATCGGGCAACTTGGCTAACATTTCTTGTATTTCATCTACGAGAACGTCGCAATACTAAAAAATATTTGTTAATTTTAAATAAAATTTTACGTACATAATATCAATTAATATGTACGTAATGTAGTAGAACTTTGGTGGTACAAATAAAAATAATGGCAAACCTGATAGAACATTTGCCTTGACGGGGGTACAGTTCCATCTCTATATACATAAACACTTTCTGTTAGCTCTAACTCTTTTTTACCACATTGTTCTGCCAGCACTCCACTTAAAACTGTCTTTTGCTTTCCAACTGGTGTTGACTTATATGGCAATGTATACTCCGAGTAATTTCTCTTACATTTTATGGTAGACCCCAAACCATCTAAACATAGAAAAGACATCGCTTTTATTTTCCAAATAGCATTTTCTCTATGTAGTTGCAATGCTCAAAGAACTTACGCATAGCTTTCAATCGGTAATCCAAGGTTTGGTACTTTCTCGCAGTAATGTCTTTCCTGGGATCGTAGCCTAATTTTACCCACATAATTTTCCATGGACCAGTCATGAAATAATATGCGACAGAAGGTAGTAAAATTTTCAGGCGATCATGAGAAAATTTCGTTTTATACATCACCGCGTTTTTCGACCAGATAGGTCGCTCTTCGAATAATCGACGTATTTGATCATAATGAGCGTTCTGAACAAATTTAACCTTCATAGCAGTCTCTATGCCAACTGGTGGCTTCGTAGGAACGTCTGGTGTTGAGAAGTAAATGAAATTCGAAAATCCCGATTTTCGTCTTGTACTCTTCCCTATTATATTATCTGCATACGACTGTGCTTCTGTTTTCGGAACGTAAAGCTGAATTGTATCCATTCTACTGAATGCAGCTGGTGGTAAGAAATAAGGTACATCGCTCTTCAGCCAAGAATACTGTGGTATGCTATTTGGGTTTGGGTATATCTTGTCATATACATATTCTAACTTTTTAGGGTCCTCTTTGCTTTGAGTCATCGGCAAGTACTGGAAATCACAAAGATCTGAAAAGGATTACTTTATTTATTTTCAATTGATCTTAACAACAATACAAATATGATATGCATAAACAATAATACATACTTGTAAATTTGAATTCCATGTCAACCCGACCTAAAACTTTTAATTTTGGCAACTCGTATTCCTCGTCCTTAGAGAGATCTTCGAATTTGTTTCTATCAAATGTAGGCGGTATGTCCTTTTTTTTAGTCTTTCCCAAGTCAGTCTGTAGCGGATCAACAATATCATCCGAGTTATTAACACTGCAATCTTCTACTTGATCAGCTAGCTCAGATATAACTTGTTCTTCGTCTTCATTTCTCTGACTTTCAATATTTCCTGTTTCTGATACTTGTGCTGTATTAATATTATCTTGCACTTTGCTTTCCTGAACATTATCTTTATTCACATTTTTCTTCATTCGATCAGCCTCAGCTTCCTCTACCTTTTCCACTCTCAACTTTTTAACTCTAACTCTAAGTAAAAATCCTTTGGTATTGTATCTATCGCCACAAGTCGGTTTAGAGAAAGCGTCATCTGGTCTGAACTTCAATTCCAAACGCCGGTTTGGTGTATTTATTGCCTGTTAATACATAAAAATAGTTGGTAGGCTGTCGCTCTTTTCTAGGCTGTCGCTCTTTTAACAGTAAATGTATTGATGTTGATCTGGTGTCATTCATGTGCGGTATTGTTAAGCAGGTGACAGCCTTTTCTCTACTCACTTTTCAAAGTATACTGTACCGTACTAATGCTACTAATTCCTCCCAGTGTCGCTATAGCCCTTTCTGGATTAACAACATTTCCAGGATACTTAATGCAGATAAACTTTCTGTCGAATCTATGACCTCCAGGAAGCACTGGTCCGATATAATCATCTTTTTCTTGTTCATCCAGTCCTCCTTGATTATCTTCAAATGTCTGTGCATAAACATGTATAACGTTAACTTTTTAAATAATCATTCAGTCAGTATAAGTCACATTGACCGCCATCTCCATGATCGATGCTTTAAAATTTTTTATTTAAATATTAAGTTATGTAAATATAACTTTCGTTTAAATACTTTCATGTTCAAATGTTAATAAATGATAAATGATGTGCACAAGAGCCTGTGAACAAGTAAAATCCTGATTATATTGATTTGATCTTACATCCTTATCGTCATTATTAGTTTCAGGTATATCATCAGCTGAATCATCGCTGCCTAGATCTTTACGGTAATCGTCAATATTGAAATCTTCATCCTTTTCATCTTGTAGATCATAATTTTCATTGCTATCGCTACTTGGTTCACTCATTTTCTGTTTTTACTTTAAATACCCTGGAATATAAAAAATCATATTGTCAATATAAAAAATCATAGTAGTACAGGCTGACAAGAAATAACAGAGTTTAACATTTCTTATTATAATTTTGTCAAATTGACGAATTTCGAAAAACCAACTAACATAGACCCTTAGTATTCATATATTTACAAGGTTTCCAAGTGGCTACTTTTTGCGCCGATACAGAGGCTCAAACGTGTTTTAAAATTGTTCAGGCCCATTAATTCAGGTTTCATCACACCTGCAAAAAGGCTGCCGTACTCACCGGATCTCAACCCAATGGACTGCAGTGTGTGGTCAATTTTGGAGGCCAGGGCCTGTGCTCCGCCCCATAAAAGTTTCAAGTCGCTGAAAAAATCACTCGCGATATTGTATATTCCGGCAGTTGTTGAATTATGGAAATTGGTTGGCAGCTTGCCTGCCAGTTTGCTACTTAATTATTAATGCGCGCTACTTATTAGTAGTTGTGACGCCATGTCTGCTTCGATGAGCTGCATTATGAATGCTCCCGAGTTCCTCTGCTTAGGTGTTCTTTAAACTTTCCACAGATGTAATGGAACCTGGAAAATGAGCTTTGCTACGGTTTTCGTGGATCAAGGGGTCAAAATCAATCAAGAAGTGTACCAACACTTGAGAAATTCTTGAAGCCGTCGTACTTTCGTGGGCCCAACAGCACTTTTGCGATGCAGAATGGAAGTTACAGCAGGATTCCGCACCAGGCCACAGGGCGGAAACAACTCAGGAGTGGTGGAAAGCCCATTTTCAGGTTACATCACATTTGCG
The DNA here is from genome assembly GCA_028455615.1 of Lasioglossum zephyrum. Classification (NCBI taxonomy): domain Eukaryota; kingdom Metazoa; phylum Arthropoda; class Insecta; order Hymenoptera; family Halictidae; genus Lasioglossum; species Lasioglossum zephyrum. The sequence continues at coordinate 3,779 of JAQQRZ010000130.1, forward strand.
AAAAGGCTGTCATACTTACCGGATCTCAAGCCAATGGACTACAGCATGTGGTCGATTTTGGAGGGCAGGGCCTATGCTCAGTCCCATAAAAGTTTCCAATTGCTGAAAAAATTTCTGCGCTAAATAGGAGTGGCACCGAATGACACCAGAAGAGCTGCTGCCTATTACCGAAAATTTCAAAACACGTTTAAACCGCGCAATATCGGCGCAAAGGATGGCCACTTCGAAACTTTGTAAATATATGAATACTAAGGGATATGTTATTGTTGTTATTAGTTGGTATTTCAAAATTCGTCAATTTGACAGAATTGTATTTATGTAATAAGTGTTGAAGACCCCGTTATTTCTTGTCACCCTGTATTATAATATTAGTATAAAATTTTGCATTCCTGTTAGGATAAATAAATATTAATTGATTTACACTTAATATGTAAATACATATGTATGTATTTACTTATTTAGTTCACAGACGCAATAAAGCTGCTATTTATTTATACACTTTTTGATATCCTTGTATCTACTTTTAAGTATTATTATATTTAGTATTACTTACAGTACTTACAATAATATGCTATAAAAAAAATCATACGCATATTATATAATATGCGTCGATATTTGTAATTTTTCTAATCGACCAACTTTAAGGTTAGAAAAGTACACATGGAACATGGAAGAATCATCCGGAATCATCGTGTAAGAACGGTTGCCTAAGTTTATGCTGGTTTATGCCTATAGTTAGGCAACCTTTCTTACACGAAGATTCTTCCATGTGTATTTACTTTTCTTTTCATGTTGGCATTTCGTAAAATAATTGCGATACGTTGAAGCATTTTTAGTAACAAATAAATTTCTTATTTGCATATTGAAATTGCGACGATTACGTGTAGAAAATTAAGAATGTAAAAATATTATAAGAAATTCAGGAATAAACGAGTAGATTACATTCTCCTTGATTTCAATCGCATAACGAAATACGGAACGGAATGAAATTTTTTGAGTAAATTATTTAATAGACTGGCACACCGGTAAATATTGTAATACTGTCAATCTTGTACTTGTCAATCGTATACGAAACAGAAAGACAATATAAATGTGATATCGGAAGCAACGAAATACGATGTAAATATTTCCTAGCCGTCCTAAAACTTGCATACGAAGGCCAGGTTATCCTACAATTAAATATTTAAGTAAAAGAAAACGTTCAGGAGTTAATACAAAAATAATGCACGTTTGCATACGTTAATACAAAGTTCACGGACCTTACGAGCAAAACCTTTCGAATAAATGGGAACGCCAATATAATTATACAGGCTACATTATTTAGAAATGTTATAGCGTTCGGTTCTATGAACTGATATTTATCGACTGATAAGTAACTCCTAAGTCCTCTGTGAATCTTTCATCCTCGGATTTTCAGTATAAACGTTCCGTTATAGTAGTTATGCTCCTCCAAGGTTTACAAAAAACGGTTTGCTCGACAATAAATTACAAAGAACAACTTTAACTTTATAGAACTGATATATGTTCCGTGCCAAATAAATATTTTTACTTATATGTATAAGTTAATGACTCCTGAAAGTTTTAAAATCGTCTTATAACGATTAGCTCTAATGATTATTATTAGTTACCCAGATAGCACAAGACGTCTTAAAGATGTCGTTTTCTCGTCGTTTTCACATCTTTACGTCTTACGTCCCGAAAATACGTCTTTTTGGACGTGTAAAAGGCACCTCTTTGGAGACGTCGTTTTTACGTCAGGAATGAGATGCATAAAAGGCACTTTCCTCCAACCGTAAAAACGACGTCTCCATAAAGACGTCTTTTTGGACGTGTAAAAGGCACCTCTTTGGAGACGTCGTTTTTACGTCAGGAATGAGATGCATAAAAGGCACCTTCCTCCAACCGTCAAAACGACGCACAGTGGGGTATTCGCCCGATTTCAGCGGCCACAGCCAATTCAAAATTTGCTTAATATTGAAACTGCTGTAACTTTGCTGAAATTTATCCAAATTTGATGGAACAAGAACCATTTTAAAGCTTGAGATTTCTACTTTTTGTACTTTATGCCGTTTTTACTGAATCGGATGTTTTGGGTGCAAAATTTGTCCATAAAGAGGACCGTATCAGATTGTAAAGTTTCTGGTCATTTTTCAATCAAGTAGTGTGGATAATAATCAATATTTTAACGTTATTCGTCTTTATTATGTCCACTTTCGACAAGTATAATCATTTACAATTAAAATATCTCTTTAGAATTGTTATTATAAAGACTATAATCAATATTTTTATGTTATTCGTCTATTTTATGTACACTATCGAAAAGTATAATCATTTACATTTAAAATATCTTTTTAAAATACTTATTATAAAGAACACTGTGTTTTAAATATAAAGCCATAACGAAAAGTATGCATTTTCCAATAGGGAGTTCTACATATCTAAGAAATTGAAGATGACCTTCGCGTGATTCTTAAAAGTCTATCCAAGGTCAAATCAATGACACCATTTTATGTTCCCCTTAAAACCATACAACTTTTGTGTGAAATATTTTTCTCCAAAATGCTTTCTTTCCGAGATATACGTCGGGTACACTTTACTTGACTCACCCTGTACATTATTTAAATTTTAATTGTGTACTGTTTTCTTATTTTAGAGTATATTGTATGTTTATTATTATTATTTATTATTTACTTAAGTTAATACGGAGTTACAGCAAATGCAAATATTTGCATTGTTAACATGCAGGATGTGAGAAATGCTGCGATTATCACGCGCGCGCGATGGCCATTTTTTCGTCATTTATTCAAAAATCTGTTAGTGTATGTGAATAAGGTAAAATTTACTAATAGGTGAATTCGTTGAGAAATGAAAGCGTTTAACGAAACTTCAAACTTCCGACAAATTTCAGTACTTAACTCGGATTGTTCCTCAGACATTCAACTAACTCAAGCCATAAAAAATTTTCAATTTATGTAAAATTTTTAAAATTGCTTTATGACCGCTGAAATCGGGCATATACCCCACTGTGCGACGTCTGAAAAAGTACGCCTTTTTGGACGTGTAAAAGGCACCTCTTTGGAGTCGTCGTTTTTACGTCAGAAATGAGATGCAAAAAAGGCACCTCCTTCCAACAGTGAAAACGACGTCTGAAAAAGTACGCCTTTTTGGACGTGTAAAAGGCACCTCTTTGGAGTCGTCGTTTTTACGTCACAAATGAGATGCATAAAAGGCACCTTCCTCCAACCGTCAAAACGACGTCTGAAAAAGTACGCCTTTCTGGACGTGTAAAAGGCACCTCTTTGGAGTCGTCGTTTTTACGTCAGAAATGAGATGCAAAAAAGGCACCTCCTTCCAACCGTCAAAACTACGTCTGGAAAAGTACGCCTTTTTGGACGTGTAAAAGGCACCCCTTTGGAGACACCGTTTTTATGGATGAGTAAAGATGCCTCATTTCAGATGTGAAAACTACGTCTCCAAAAAAGGCATCTTCAGTTGTATGATGTATTTTTCAATTAATAATATTAGGTATAGTACAATCGTGTATACAAGTATTACTGTGGTATATATATATATATATATATTTTTGTTAGAATGTTAGAATGTATCGATCTGTATGGTCCACAAGCGTTGTCACGTATAGGGCCTACAACGCATACAGCGTCGCGTGACTCGAGCGAATTGAATTGATCTCTTGCGCGTGGAATCAGTGGGATCTCAATGTGTACGCATCGCGTCGAATATATATACAAGTGAATTTCATTAAACCTGTCTATGTGAATAATTTGTGCCAGGTTATGTGCCCAAGTAACGTACAAACACAAAAAGTCCTAAGTGGATAGTTCACGCGAAATCCTAACCTATAATGTGAAAACATGGTCATCCCCGAAGAAGAAGTAAAGTGGCAAGTGCTACAAGTGCGGGAAAATCCGTCAGCTGTACATCTCATCCTCTTACTTTAATTAGTATATCTTTTTTCCATAAAACATATTTTATTTTCAGTTACTGCCACCAGCGAGGAATCGCTACTAACAAGCAGACGCAGAGAGTAGGAAAGAAGGCAGAAGGAAGAGGAGTCAAGAAGCTGCTGCAATTGCCACTCAAGGCAGATTGCTACGCAAAAGGCGCTTATGGACCACCAGCAGCTTTTGCGGATCCTGCTGACCGAAAATCTCCAGCAGGTCCATCATTTGAAGACGACGAATCAGACAGCAGCCGCAGATATTCTAATTCATTATTTCACCTTTAACAATATAATTTTAATTAATTTGTATGTGTATATATATTACAAAATATATTTGTTCGTCTATTTTAAACATGTTTGTATTGTACGTTATTTGTACGCCTTTTTCCTAACATAACCTTACGCCTAAGATATACCTGAAAATACCTAAAATGACGCTTAAAAGATGCCTGAAAGACCCCAAAAATGACGTGTAAAAGATGCATAAAAGACGCCTACAAGATGCCCCAAAAGACGCTTAAAAGATGCTTAAAAGATTCCTGAAAGACCCCAAAAACGACGTGTAAAAGATGTATAAAAGGCCCCTAAAAAGACGCCTACAAGATGCCCCGAAAGACGCTTAAAAGATGCACGTCTTGAAGATACGTCTTTTTGGCATCTTTTTAGGCATCTTTACAAGACGTCTTTAAGATGCCAGAAAGACCTGTGAGAGACGTCTTTAAGTCTCCCAGTTTTGTAACAAAGACGTGTTAAAGACGTATACACCGACGTAAAAACGACGTGTTAAAGGCGTGTTAAAGGCGTACAAGACGTCTGACAGACATCTTTACGTCTTGCTACAGGCATCTTGCAGACGTCTTTAAGATGTCTTTGTGCTATCTGGGTACCAGCTCGAATGATGCATTTTCTGCTGTAACAGATATGAACAATTTACAAATATAATTAATACATTTTCGTATAACATTAGGAATGTGCAAAGGGAACACAAGCCACCGTAACATTGTCAAAAATTTTTCAATTTATTTGGAAAATAAAAGATTAAGGCTACTCCAAAATTTTTTAGGGGTTCTCAAAGAAAATCTGTTCTTCTCTGTTCCAATTTAGATCTGTAATTTCTTTAATAAACTGCAGTATTGCCGACAAGTATCCGACAACAACAGCTGCGTCATAGGGATCCCGGCTCTCTTTAAACATTATTTAAACATGTTTAAATGTTTATAATATTATTATTAATTTTAATTATACCAATATGTTTTAGGAGAGTCCGCATAATTATTCTAAGTGAAAAACATTCGCATAGCTCTGATAGCTATCGTTGATCAGTGTTGACTCGCGTTGAGCGCATAGATCGTTTTACAAGAATCGTTTGTTGAATATGAAAATTGAATTGTAATTGGCCAGTGTCGAACAACAGGAAACTCAGGAAACAGGAAACAGTTTCCGAGAAAACTGGCAGTCTAATAAGCGTGCTTGCCATTGGAAAGAAGGCGTGGATACCTAATAGGCTTACCTTGTGAGAATTATGTATGGACATATGGGACCAAAGCAGCTGTATAATAGGCAGTTTTAAATAATTCAATCGATGTCGATGGTACCAACGGTTGTGTCGTGGATTTCCGCGCGTATTTCCAATTAAGTAAATCCCGACTATCCAAGACGAAACGACTGACGAAACAAACTTTCGTTTAATTAATTTTTAGCCACCCCGAGCAGGCCACGCATATTGGTGCTCATTTATTGCTATCGTACTACTACTACTACTACTACTACTACTACTACTACTACTACTACTACTACTGCTCTACACAAATGTCTATAGAAAGTTAAGCGACATATTGTATTTCTTTGACAGCGTGATCAGGTGTTACTCCTTTCTTAAACATTAGGGAAATATTGCGTGCGTTTTCGAATAGCTGCTGTTAATGAAAAAGTTCATTCTAACTAGACTGCAAAGTTTTATGCAAAATATGATAAAATGGTCTACCTCGTTTCCAAGAGTAAATATTTAATTTGTTGCTGTTTTCGGCGTACAGTTCCGATCAATTAGTAACTAAATTAGCAATTTCGCAATTTAAACTTTTTCTTTCCTAACGTTTCTATTATTTAATTAGTTTCTATTAATTAAACTAATTGATCGAAATATTTAACATTTACGATCGACAGAATTGATTATTTAAACAAGAGTAAAACAAAAATTGATTTATTTTCTTCGCGGGTCCAACAGGTTGCAAACACTGTGACGATATATCTTCATACTTCATTCTAAGCTTCTAATTTCTCAAAAGCCACGATTTAATTATAATTAAATGCATATGGCTACTTCTTTTTAATGATTTGAATTAGACTTTTTAATGCGAAATAAAACTGTTCAGCATCGAAGTAGAAACTAAACAGGAAGTTTCTTACTTCCTTATTAGCTTTAATGGATTCAGAATAAAATATATTGACATGTCTAACGTCTTCTGAAACTTTATTTATGACTGTATAATAGAGATAACAAGAATTAATTGGATGCTTGATGATCTGTCTAGTCCTACAATGGAACATCGTATTAGAAATTCCATTGTATCATAAATATAGAAACAAACAGATTGTCGGTGTTTCGACCATGAACTTGGAGAATATCGACACTGTCTTATGTTTCTTATAGTCTTTCCAGGACTGCCCTAACCACATGGCTAAACGGACTAAATTTTTATTGGTGTTATATTTTTTTGTTATTATTAGTTATTTAGTCGTTAGTTATTTTTATTAAAAATCTTTTCGCGACAAAAATAACCAAATAACCAAATAACCTGTTCTAAATGTAATAGAAAATATTGTGTTGGAAATATGTATGCATATATCTTCGTATTGGAACGAATATGCAAAAGAAAACAAAAACAATATGACGAAAATACATCAGAAGAAGTTAAAGATGCCAATAACGAATTCCGCATAATTAACTTATATATTATGCTATTATTGATAAAGTTCTAGCAGATGTACAAACTAGAAAGTGTGCCTGTGGTAATAGTTACTCAGAATTTGGGTTTCTCAACAATTTAAAAGTAAGTTTCCTGAGTCTTCCATGCGTTAATTGCTAATTGGGAAACACCAAAAATTTGAATGATGTGGATAAATAACAGCCATATGTTTAATTCGCGTGAATCAACTCCGCGACTAATCGCGAAGGCCACTAATGAATTTATGAAACTTTCGTTTCTCCCAAAACTAAGGATTTTATTATAGGAATTAGTTTTCCCGAAGGAAATATTCTCAGAAAGATTCAGAAAAGGGTAAACGTTCGAATACTTCTTGGAGCCACTCTGTTTGCGAAATAGGAGAAAACAGAACGCGCAAGTATAAACATTTGAAAGTAGAAGAATGCAAGGGTTCGCTCAGAACTGTTCAGAACTGCGTGTTCATTGTGCGCTCAGGGATAACGCTGTTGAAAGGACGAACAACGTAATAATTTGCTAGGGGATCGCATTAGCGGAACCTTCAAACGACCTTGCATGTATAATCCAGCCCTCAATATGCATCGACGGACAGTTTACCAGTATAATAATCGTGATTCTTTAGCTTTCGCGGACAGTAATATAGCCTGCTCCGCCCCGAAGAATAACTGTCAGTCTTACTTCAAATGACATTTATGTGTGTTCCGGCTAAACGGACTATATTGTTCTAGAAGGAAACGATAAGCGAGGACGTGCAACATATGCGCCGGCTTCGATCCTGCATATGGCACCTCTTCACTCACAACACGTGGTTCCTCGGATCGCATAAACGTTGTTCAACCCCTAAACGGTCGCGAACCGTCTACAACCAGGGTTTGTGTATCTTCTAGTTTTCCATTAGCTACAAAAACTGACATTATTAAGTTATCCGGACAGAAATTATCAAGATTATATACAGGGTGTCCCAAAATTCGTGTAGTTCCCGGAAATGGGAGGTTCCTTGGGTCATTTGAAGCGACATTTTCCTTTACAAAAATGACGTCAGCGGCTTTGTTTAGGAGTTATTAACGAAAAACACGGACCAATCAAAGCGCGGCTACAACGGATTGATTCTGGCTCAGCCAATGGCGCCGCCACGCTAAGCGGGACCTGTCGCTGAGTCGGACTCCGTTCGCTATAGCCGGGCTCTGATTGGTCCGTGTTTTTCGTTAATAACTCCTAAACAAAGCCGCTGACGTCATTTTTGTAAAGGAAAATGTCGCTTCAAATGACCCAAGGAACCTCCCATTTCCGGGAACTACACGAATTTTGGGACACCCTGTATATATATAAAGATTATTCTATAAGAGATGACTGCGATGTTAAAGAAAGGGACGAAGAAGAAAATCAAGAAATATCTATGATGAAAAATGCTATGGAAGTAACAATAAATAAATATATCTGCAAGAACCTGAACAAGTGACTTCCTCTAGTCCTAAAACATTAAAGAAGGAGTTTTCGGTCTTGGAGACTCCAATTAGAAGAAGAAAATATTTAGATTTATTATTTAAAGCTTTAAAGACAATTATTTTTCTATTTCTGGTAATTTTCTGTCCAAAATAAGGACACGACTAAACAATAAATCCATTTACTTTCCTTGCTTTTTCATGTCATATTTTATTAAACAAAGAATCAAGTAAAACAATAATTGACATAAATATAAACATTTTTTAATTTCTATGATTTTTTAAGGGTATTATTTTGCTAATTTTTTATTTTCATAATTTTATGTATGTACGTATATAATATAAATCTTTATTTGATCCCCTCGGGGTTACAAATACATTTCTCATCCTCCCGTCTTCCTTTCATCCGTCTTTAATTCTAACTTATGTACTACTTATATCTAAGCTTAGCCTACTTTAGTGAGAGGGAG
>JAQQRZ010000131.1:0-12592 GCA_028455615.1 Lasioglossum zephyrum
TTTTGGGCCAATCAGTCACCTTAATGGGATAATTAATAAAAAAAACTATCCAATTTAGGAAAAAAGTAAGATGATCTAAAAGACGCAATCGATCGAGATCTACAAGTTTTGGCGAACATATTTTTAGAGAAAATTTAATTATAAAATTTCTCGAGAAAGAATTCTCGAGAAGGAAACACTAGATATAAGGTAACAGCGTTTTCGATAAAAAGGAGGTGTGCAGATATACTGTGTGTACGTGTGCATGTATGTACGTATGTATATTCTCTATGTATGTATGTGTAAATATATCTATCACTACGTTTCGTTATCGTAATCGAGGTGGGGCTTCGATATCGATGAAGGCACCGGAGAAACCAGGTTTTTCTATCAGTTGCTTCAGGTATATATAAGGCCAGTGTGCACCGAAATGTTTATTAGTGTTCTCATTACGTTTTATATCAAACATATTCCCAATGTCCACGCAGTTTCACGACAGCTAGCGGTTTAATCATTAAACTTCAAAGTACATCCGTGTGACCGTGTTCTCGTAATCTACGTGAGAAGTAATCGTCGATTCGTTTATGATATAATAAAATGTTCGAGTGTCGGTGAAATTAGCTAGTGAAATATTCAAATTAAACTGTAATTGTTTATTAGTGAGACAGGTACGTCGAGACATTGAATTATTTTTAGAATTTTAATAGTACTAATTTCTGTGCTAGCGAGTAGTTCGGTACTACTAGTTTTTCTTCTATTAATATTGAAAAGACAACCGCAAAGAACGTGTTTCTACTAATAACAAAATCAAATTTACGTAAGTATATCGCATTTCCATAATCGCTATTGCTCACAATTGTACGAACTTTACGAGAAATAAATTAGTGTTACATGCAACAAACAGCAGGAGTCTTCTTTTTTTACAACACATTTCGCGAATTATTTACTTAATATGTATACGTATATTTGACTTGGTCCTCTTTCGTAGAGCAAATTGCTTCTTGCGAGACGTAATAGAAAATGACGCGACGTGTTTTTGTATAACTGATTATGACAATTTCAATTGCAGTCGCATATTGATCTGAAGCTAGTCAGCGTAAGATTTGAGCAGAGTTTTTGCACACGATTAATGGATACCTTCGCGACAGAAGTTCCTTTGCGACCGGCGACAAGAAGTTAATCATCTCCTCGGTCAGACTGCATGGACATTGTGCTATCTACCATCTGCAGGACTTGCAGTTGGAAGTGAGGATCTAGGCAGTGAGCAGAGGCCGCTCTAGACAACTTGCCAGATCTAACTCTTCCAGCTCAAGGTCCTGTTGATTATCATCGATATCGATCCTTCTTTCCATCAGGAATGGATGTCTCAACTGTTTGAGCAAACTAAGCAAACTGAGAATCAGTGACGTTTGCGCGAAGAGGTCACGGTCCAAGTGGAGAAGTGGTCTCTACGCTTTGAATGAAAGTGAGATTCAACTCCTCCAACTTACTCCTGACCTCTGATGTTCTTCTGTGACCTATTCTTCTCTTCTCCTGCGCTATATCATTATAGAAGGATCGTTCGACATTTAATATGTTTTTTTATTCACGATATTGCCTATCTATATACGCATTATTTCTGCATTATACATATTACATACTACATACGAGCCCTTCGGTTGACAAGAGAATTAAGTACCTTTTCTTAATGTTGTAGACATTAGACGTTCGTGTAATATCGTATAAAAAATTAAATGCACAATGTAACTTTATTATATTATAGTATTATTATAGTATTTATGTCATTATAACTTAAAATAATATACTAATTTTTTTCAATTGTAAACAAACGGCAACGGAACGAATAATGAAGTGTCATTATTCTACTGAATTATGATACCACTTTTTTCTGAGAAAGTCACTTACGCCATATGGCTTACGCCATAGTGTATTAATAATCATAAGTCACACAAATGTTATTTTTAATGCGCTACAAGTTTGCTATATTAAAGAAATTTATTCGATGCTGGATTCTTCACCAGTCTCCTCAATTATACTGGTTTTTAATGCTTGAAAAAATGCATGATGAATTCGAGGGATAAATTTCTGCAAATCTATCATGTCCTTTTTGGCTGTAGAAACAGGACACACAGATGGATAGAAATTTTCCTGCATTATATTTTTCAACTGCAATGACCTGCCACACCGAGAATGTTGAATACTTAATATTTCATACTCAACATCCACAGAAATCTTAGTTTTATAAAAAATATCGAACTGTTTTCCGCGTTCATAGTGCGAACCACTGAATGGTGAGCCAATTTACATCGATACCAACACATCCAAAGTCTGAATCATTCGGTAAAAACGAATGTCCTGGTATTAAGAATTTCTATTCCGTAACCTTTGTTACAATATCATCACTTTGCACTACTTTTAACAGAGATAAAGCTATTTTTATATTACGATTTTGTCCAGTACAAGAATCTTTTTAGCAGGAATTATATTATTGTTCCGGTTTACGTATTCTGCACCGGAATTACGAAGTCGTTTTGCAACATTCCTAGCCCAACCATCACTATTTCTTACTCTCCTCTGACTTTTTGTAGGATTTCCGTTAACGTTAGTTATTTCGAGCAAACATAATACATCACGATGTTACTGATACGGAAGTTAAATAATATACTAAACAGTTCTAGAAATTAATGTAAACATGAATAACCCTCGTCGGCTCTACTAAATACGAAACGATTATCGCGTATACATATACCAGTTTCCTTCAATCGATTGTAACAGTAGAGTAAGTCCCTATATTCCGTGGAATAACGGAGTAATAAGTCCAAGAGAGTGGAATTATGCCATTATTCAAGATATTGTTGCAGTCACTTTATTTAAGATTTTAAATTTAATCCTTTTTTTAGTAGCATAAAACAATGTATTCACAAGTTAATGTGTTAAATAAAACAAGTATTTTAATACTTACTATTTCTGTAAAAACCCCAGTTTTCGTAATTTTGGACTTATACCGCTTGTGAACCAAGGGGCTCATATTACATTAGGGTAGGCTGAATTATTACTAACAATAAAAAAAATCGATGTGAAGTTTCAGCGACAAACTTTTCCTCGAATACCTTCGAAATTAATTACCGCATCGAAAAATATGTTCGCCAAAACCTGTAGATCTCAAACGGCTGCGTCTTGTATATCGTATTACTTTTTTTCGTAATATTGGCGGGTTTTTTTTATTAATTATTCCATTAATGTAACTGAATTGTTCGAAATAACAAAAAAAATCGATGTAAAGTTTCAGCCATATACTTGACGCTTACAAATTCAAATAATTAATTTAAAGCAAGACGACAGCTGATTTCGATTTTTTTTTATTCATTTTCGATTCAATTTGACTTTACTGAAGCGGCTAGTTAAATGTCAAAGAAAAGCATTCGGTTACAGGTGATTAACAAAATTTATTACACATACGTGCCAGCGAATTTATTCTTGAAAATGCTGTCACCTCTACGTGATATTAATTTAGGATTACATAATGCTGTTGTTTTTCGAGAACTTCGTGCACAGTCCCAATAAGCTAGTGTTCCTTCTCGAGAAATTTTATAATTTGTTGTTTCTCATTTCTCGAGAAATTTAAATCTAGGAAAATTCTTATGAATCTCATTTATTTTATAAGATATTTTCGGAAATGTATTTTTAATTAACTCAAATTGCATATTACATGTTAAATTTTCAATCGATTTAATTATATATGAATCAAATTTAATATAAGAGATTTCAGGATATTCATAGCTTCAATAACTTTGATGCAGAATGGAAATAACATTGAAGGAATAGAAATAATTAATAATATAATTATGGGGAGTAATAGTTCATGGAATTTCAGTATTATGATTTTTTAATAATTTGAATTTAAAAATTTATTATTTAAAATGGAGATTAATGTATAAAGAGTAGATATAGTAATTATTTTTAAAACGGTAGAATTATAAGACACGTATAAATTATCTGCATATGGGAAATTGGGGTCTTGGAGAGAGTATATATTTCATGTAGCAATATTTTTATATATTTATTTAAAATAAAAGTTTCTTCAGTTAAATATCAAAATAAAATTTTTTTAGGTTTCCATTGTGATAATTTATAATAATTTCCTGGAATGCGTGTCGATGTGAGATAATACATGATATAATGCAGACATATGTAGAGGAAGAACAGAATAGAAAATACAAAATCATTTTGGATTGTAAAACCAGCTGGGACACTATGGAGATTACGATTAAACGATTTTTTAAAGTACGGAATCCTACTAAAAGAGCACTGTCTGAAACCAATGTAGATTGTATGTATGTGCAACTATGAATATACAGCCTATAAGGTTTACGATGGAAAATCTTAGTGAGAAGATTCGAAATTATTAACTGTTGAAGGTGCTCGATGAGTTTCTTGTTGTTATTAAAGAACAAACGTCTAAAAGAAGGGACAAGATTGTTGTATCCCTTATGAAATATCTGGATAATCCAGACTCTTTGCAAAAAAGATTCAGAGATACATTTTTCTATTTAACTTCCAAGGCCAGATATGTGTAAAATAGTAAAACAGATTCTATGCAGACTTGTCGGAAAATAACAAAGGAAAAATTCCGGAAACAAGCAGAGGAATTTCAGCTTTATCAGTCCACTGAGGAAAGGACACCCAATTAATCCAGCTGCAGAGCAACTTTTGGATGTTCTACATACAATAAAGCCAACATCCATACAAAATGAAAGAAATTTTTCTACGGCTACAGATTTTGTTAGAAAAAACGGAATTAAATTGGCTGATTCTACATTAGACGCATTATGCTTCTTAAGAGGTCATTTCAAAACAAAAGCATAATGTTTCACTTTATAAAAGTTTGGTTGTAAATAAATAAATTTATCGATTGTATTAAGCGTCTATTTTTTCCTTGTTTTTAAAGTTATGCATGTATTCGACAGAAATAAACATTCTATTAAAGTTTTTTGGCGCTTTTGATAAACATTACCAACGATATTACAAATATCATCAGTCTTCTAATATATTTTTATTTTATTAAAAATTCTCGAGGATTTTCGAGAATTCTTGTGTATATGATCATATACATGTGATTATCTCTAGGTGAATGGTAGTGCTTTTACACGAAACAACTTAGCCGTTTTTTAGAGGCTTGTAACTCGGAACTGGAGGCAGATGGCGAGATGTAATTTCGTACACTTGTTAAATGCTATCATGTCTCAATATTGACAAAACATTAATCTTCCAACATTAGTACGTTCCGAGATGTAGGACCTCAAAAATCGCTAAATTTGTCACTGACTGACTGACAGATCATCAAAACTTTTTGGGTACCTCCCATTGACCTACAAGCTTGAAATTGGTACATAGGCCCACCATAACAAACCATCAAAGGAATAATTATCAAAGTTTGAAATTTTACAAGTAAAAACAAATGACTGCATCTCGGGGATGGTGAAAAAATATTTATGAATTAATGAATCAGGGATAAGAGTAATACCTACTTGATAATTGATAAATATTTCAACAAAAATTGATGAAATCCCAATACAAACATCCTGTACACAGGAGCCAGGTTCTCTATGGCCGTAAAAAGTTGTGAGATCAAACAAAATATGGCCAAGTTTGTTAGCTTAGAAATACCTCTTGCAATACTGAAAAAAGCGTCTGTAAAAATTAGTTTAAAAGAAGTCTATATAATTTTTAAAGAGTTACGTGGAGGGTTGAAGCATTCAAACTTGGCCGTTACTTTTTAAACGAATAACCATGAAAGGTTTAGGTAGCGGCCATGTTTGAGTAATTTAGCCCTCCATGTGACTCTTTAAAAATTAAATAGCGTTCTTTTAAACTAACATTTACAGACGCTTTTTTCAGTATTACAAGAGGTATTTCTAAGCTAACGAACTTGGGCATATTTTGTTTCATATCACAACTTTCTACGACTATCGAGAACTTGGCTCTTGTTTACAGGATGTTTTTGTTGGGCAATGATTATTAATTTTATTAATTACAAATAACATTAACTATATATACATAATAAATTATAATTAATAAATTAAATTATCAATAAATTAATAATTTAATAAGTAATTAATAAAATTAATAATATATATATATATATATAAATAAAAAGAATCAAACAATATATCAAAACTGATATATTATTTCAATACCGGAGATATTTATTTGCGTATGTTTTGCTATACGTTTTATCACGAATAAAACAAGAGGAACGCACGCAGCAACAAAACGGTACCTTTCATACACAATGTATTTCGAACATTATATCAGTTGTTGCATCTTGAAGTTTGGACTTTGATGATTAGCAATCATTTTTTTTTTTCACTTCATAAAATGCTAGATATCGTTTATCTTATGAAAGTACATTTATCGTAAGGTTTGAGTGTGTATCCGTAGCGCAAGAAAAAATGTTACTTTTCCTATTACTATAGATAAGCTTAAATCATAAGCGGCAACTAGACTGTACATATAACTTTCAGATAAAATTAAGAAATGTGACATATCGTACTCAAATGTTACGTTTATTTCGATGCTAGACTTGACATATTTTTTCTAACCAATTATTCCGTTTATCAATCTAGTTTAATAGCCCAATTTCAATTCAATAAACCACATTGTTGTAATTACGATTATTGGACATCGTTCACAAATGTATTTGTCTTAAAAGATTGCTATATGTAAAATAATAATATTATATTATATAATATTATACGATATGATATAGTGTAATATAATATAATATAGTATTATATTATATGATATAATATAATATGATATTGTATGATACAATATAGATTGCTATCCTACGATATAATACAATATGACATGATATTATCATAGACGTATAGAGATAGACTGCGCCGTCTTATGGGCTAGTTGAAGCTCACAATGGCGGCACGCGATACAAAGAGTGAGAGAGAGAGAGCAATAGCCGGGGGGATTGCGCTCTCTGTCTAATTGACGTTAATTAGAAAGAGAGCGCAATACCCCCCGGCAATCGCTCTCTCTCTTTCACACGCCGCCATTGTAGGCTTCAGCGGTTCGTACAGGCCGCGCAGTCTATCTATATACGTCTATGGATATTATATGTTATAATATAGATTGCTATCCTATAATATAATGTAGTACTATATATTATATGATATAATATAATATAATATTAAAATAATATATAAATTGAACTGTTGTTTAATTGTTTTAGGAGATACACACGGATAGAAAATTTCTTCCGAATAAATATAAGCAGATTAATCCTACTAAGCAATCTGCTCTTGATTCGGTATGAATTTGGCACGAATTATTGACCTAACTGTTTCCGCATTAGCCTCGATATTTGACGAAAGGTTTTGGTCTGCAGATTCAGTGCAAATAAGGACCAAATTCTGTTCTAAACATGTCTTGGCACCAAAATGACCGCCTTTTGTGAACAGATTTGGCTGACTGCAATAATATCGATCGAACTGAAATTGGCTTGAATTCCCTCCATAGAGACACAATAAATACTTTGAATAAATTCAATCTGAAAAGTGAACTTTCCAAAAAATTATTCAGGCTTCAATACATGCGGTAAACACCATTATGCATAAAAAGATTATTTAATAGAAAGAACCATGTTGATCTAACACGTTATTTCAAAGAAACTCAAGTGTTAATGTGATATTTTTACTTCAATTATAGCGTTAAACATTACATTCTGTAGTTTAGACAAAAATCTGATAAAAATAATAATCTTCGATAAAAATAATGCATATTAAATGATGTTTAAACGTCATTTGGTAGAAAATTATAATCGAATTTTATTCTATATACTTCTACAGAACATTATACGGCGTTGGTAAGCACCAATATCGGAATTAGTGAAGCGATAAGATTGAAGATAAAACGGTATCTACTTTGAGCGATGAGTCCGCATAAGTATAACCTTCTAAAGATATAACTGAACAATGTCAGACGAAGAAGAATACTGGAAATAGTACATGTTACGTCGTTACACAGTTTATTTGACAGCATTTTTTAATATTTAATAAAGAATTTTTACAATTTCGACAAATACATATATCTATATGTTAAACATTTACTACGTCTGACTACCTTCCTACTTATTAATACTTTCAATTTTTAAGATAATAATAACTGCTTTGTTGTTTAGTTCGAGTAAATGCACGAAAACATTCAGTATAAAAGCATGATCATTTAAAAATCAACAGCATAAATGAAAATAATTATAGCTTCTACAAATAATATTTGACGTTAAAATTTCAATATGAATGTTAATAAACTATATTATAAACGTAATAATTATGCAATTCGATACATTTAATGATAAGAAACCGAACAGTAATGAAGAACAGTACGAGACTATGCATTTTCTATTTTAGTTCGTCTGTATTGTAATAGGAATTTTATGTACTTCGTGTTAATTATTATGATGATATTATGATACTATTATGTTTAGTGTCCTAATATCCTTCTCGAGAATTTCTCGAGAAATTTCATAATTGATTATTTCTCATTTCTCGAGAAATTTAAATCTAGGAAAATTCTTATGAATCTCATTTATTTTATAAGATATTTTCGGAAATAAATTTTTAATTAACTCAAATTACATATTACATTATAAATTTTCAATGGATTTAATTATATATGAATCAAATATGATATTACAGAATTCAGGACATTCATAGTTTCAATATCATTGATGCCCAATGTATTTAATGGTAATCTACGTAGAGGGTCTCATAATTCATTGATAAAGTCTAAAGTTTTTAATGATGAAATAGAAATAATTAATAATTTAATTATGGGGATAATGGTTCGTCAAAATTCAATATTATGACTTTTTAATAATTTTAAATTTAAAAATACATACTGTTATTAAAGAACAAACGTCTAAAAGTAGAGACACGATTGTTGTATCCCTTATGATATATCTGGATAATCCAGACTCTTGGCAAAAAAGATTCAGAAGATACATTTTTCTATTTAACATCCAAGGCAGATATGTGTAAAATGGTAAAACAAATTCAAAGCAGACTTCTCGGAAAATATAACAATGATTCTTATGAAAATAGTGAAAAACTTTCAGATTCTTAGAATGGGGAACTATCTATCACTGAAAAACAGTTAGAATTCCAAATTGCAGATAGCCTTCAAGAATTTAGTGTCAAGAGTTTTAGCGTCAGAAGAAAATTAATTCCGGAAACTAACAAAGGAATTCCAGATTTTTCAGTCTACTGAGGAAAGGACACCCGATCTGTAGCAACTTTTGGATGTTCTACATACAATAAAGCCAACATCCACACAAAATGAAAGAAATTTTTCTACGGCTACAGATTTTGTTAGAAAAAACGGAATTAAATTGTCTGATTCTACATTAGACGCATTATGCTTCATAAGAAGTCATTTCAAAACAAAAGCGTAATGTTTCACTTTATAAAAGTTTGGTTTTAAATAAATAAATTTATCGGTTGTATTAAGCGTCTACTTTTCCTTGTTTTTAAAGTTATGCATATATTGGACAGAAATAAACATTCTGTTAAAGTTTTTTGCGCTTTCGATAGACATTACTAACGATATTCCAAATATCATCAGTTTTCCAATATTTTTTTTATTTTATTAAAAATTCTCGATTATTCTCGAAAAATATAGCCTTATTTCTCGTTTCTTGAAAAATAAAAAATGTTGAGAAATCGGGAACAGTAGTAGTAGACCATGCATTTTATATTTTAGTTTATCTTTATTATAATATGAATTTGATATACTTCGTGTCAGTCACTATTGTTATGATGTATAATAATATCACCTTCAGATAATAACATTAAAAAAATTATTTAAAGGCTAACCTTCCGTTGTATGTATAGTAGGCCAATAACCTGTCACACTTAACGCCTTACCTACTGATAACATTATGAAATAGAAAGATTATTTGACATTCTGGAGGTTTCGTTAAGCAAATAACGTTACGAAGATTTCAAATTCTGTATTAAATATACATCATTCGATAAGTTGAATTGCATAAACTTCATTTTTTTTTTAATGTATTGGGTTTGTTAAGTACTTAACGAATCATTTATATAAAGTCGTAATAAATATTTTTTAAAAAGGTGTGTCTCGTATAAAATACATGATTCGGTACTTAATTGGCACACAGTTCGCATTAAATTGTAAATACAATATCCGAATTCAATATTGATATGAAATCAGATAACACAGTGGAGAAACAATACATCTTAGAACATATACTAAATGATTAATAAATGTGTCTACTAAATCACATTAGAAGAAAACACGAAAGAAATACTGAACATCGATATCTTATCATTTTAAAAGTAACTCGAGAAATAAATACCATCGTATCGATTTCATAAGAGAGCCGTTGAGAAATATATATAGTACATTTAACTGATAAGGAGAGATAGGAGAAGTAGAATCATTACACTCTTGCCATGAATTGCATTTATAGAATTTAATGAACAATTAATGTTTATTCTCACAAACATAATTAGCTCAGTTATTAAAGAAATCCAATTAGCTATGTTGCTTTCGATTTATGCTATAGTGCAGACATGGGCGCGGTTGGCTCGCGGAACAAATGTTGCTGCCGCTGCTTCTCCTCTTCACTTCGTCGGCAAGTCAGTTCCCACCACGGCCACAACGACTCTTCCTTTACGAAACTTAGCGGCCTTAGCACGAGCCCCCCCCGCCCCTATCGCCAGGTTACTCACCACTACTACGTAACATGTGCACGCACATAAGACTCTTGCCCGACGCTGACATCACATACAGGGTGTCTCAAAATTCCTTCAACATCTGGAAATTCTTGTGTTCAATTGAAGCAACATTTTCCTTTGAAAAAATGACGTCCGCCGACTTGTTAAGGAGTTATTAATGAAAAACACAGACCAATTAGAGCGCGGCTACAGTGAACGGAATCCGACTCAGCGATAGGTTCCGCTAAGCGTGGCGTCACCGTTGGCTGAGCCAGAATCAATCCGCTGTACGCAAATTTACATAGAATTTATTCTTAATTCTGTCCTGTGATAAGATTATTCATGGTTGTTGATGATGAACCTTCGTAATTTATATTATTAAAAATTATCTGAAGTCACTCCCTATGCAAATCACTCTTGTAAAAAGAAGTGAGATCCCAATCAAAACTTCAAAAGAGTAAAAAAATTACGCTAAGTACATGAATTCAATTGAGCCGCTTAACACGCCATAATTATGATCACAAAAAAAATAGAAGAAAGTAATAATCACACAAAAATAAAAGAAAATGGTAACACAAAAAAAAGAAGACTAAACAAAAAAAGAAGAAAATAATAAAATAAAGTAATAAACCAATTCATCAAAAAGAAAAAAGATAATAAAAAATATAAAAACATATATGAAATCGAAATGAGCTGCAAGTACATAAAGGTGCACAAACGCACACACACACACAATATAAGATTCGGTGCATTCTAACTACGCTGAAGGCCGTGTTCCCAGTGCATCCGTTTTCGTCCGACTCCGACTTGGGCCGCACACCGACGAGCATTTCGAACGATGTGTTGGTGCTAGTCGGACGACTTGGTCGGACAAAATGTTCACAGTTGATCCGACATCGGACGAAACGGTCAAGGAAAGCGGCAGTCGAACCTTTATAAGTACTTCCAGATGGGGTCTAATGGGACAAAACCCATGGAGTTTCGAAGTCGGACGATGGTCGGACGGAAACCAAATCATTTTGTTTTTCATCCGACGAGTCGGACGAAAAACGGAATGTGGCGTTCACTTCAAACAATTTTCATGTCACTAATTTTGAAGTATCCGTGTTTTTAAAAACGGATCCGTAAAGAGGACACTTGGGGCTATATTATCATTATTTTTATTTTTCATTTTTCTGTTGTTATAATAGCAATGCAACTGTTTAAATAATCAATTGCAAAATAAACTATGAAAACAAATATATTTCCAACTGAAATAATTTTTATTAAATACACTTATGGTATCACTATGAGCACCCAAGACTCATTTTCATCGTTTTGTTATAGTTTGGCCGTTACAATTTAATGAAAAACTTGTGACATCTCATATTACACGTTTGTGTAATACCATCAATTGTCAACATTTCGGAGAATTCTGTGAGATGCGTTCATATTTCACTAAACGCTGCAACAGCTTGGCTTCTATTATAATCTATGATCGATGTATTAATACTGTTATCTATGATCGATGTATTAATACTGTAATGTATTTCAATACACAAATTTTTAAAAATCGAAGTTACCGTAGCAAAACGAATTATTGCCACGTCTTTGGAATTTGGACCACTGTGCGACGTACGATAGCGTATAGGCTCTCGGCACGTGCAATGGAACATTGAATTAGTAATGTTGGTAATTTAAAAATTAGATTACAGTCAATAGGTGCTGTCCGAGAGAAAGCCGACTTCTAGCTCAATTGTAATGATCTGTCATAAACCTCTCCATAGAACATGAACAGCCCCGGGAACGGCACATAAACAAAGCAAGCCTATCGGTGGGTCAGCTTATCCCCACCACAGCAGCGCGCCCATAGTCCCAAT
>JAQQRZ010000132.1:0-12571 GCA_028455615.1 Lasioglossum zephyrum
CCACACAAGCACACATAAATCGTAGGATTATTGGCGATGTTATGGAAATGTTAAAATATCTATACATATCAAGACGTGTCTGAAGATGTAATTATTTAATAAACCTCTATATGGATTAGTATTTTATAATATAAATTTTTCAAAATCATTTTTAGTAGTCGGTAGCTATTAACCATCATCAGTACCTCGTGTCAATTTGACACAGTTTTCCCGAAATAAGTTATACTGTTCTGTTATTTCTCGGTAAATTTTCCCAAAACTTTGTGTGACTTTAATTTTTTTTAATGCGGAACACATAACCGAAATCCTGAGATGTAAATGTTAACTCATCAATTGGACTAAAGAAACATTGAAATTAATTATGTTGAAATAAATCTCATATGAGATTTTCTAATAAAAAAAACATTGAAATTTTGTTTAATTTGTGTCACCGTGTCAATTCGACACCGTGGGACAGATTCAGTTCGTGAAATGAAAGACGAATCAGGGTTAAATAGCTTGTACTCGTTTTTCTGATTCAGCCTAGTTCTGAGAAATGGGAAGCGAATGGCTTATATTTCGCTGTTCGGAGGTGGCAACGGTGTTAGTATAAAGAAATGGGTTTGACTTTAAAAGGCTAAGCCCTTCGGTTCAGTTGTATCCGGTTCCAAGATGCTGTTCATCGACCACTGTTGCATCTTTCCTTGCTTCTTTCCCTACTTGGCCCTCCAATTCTTCGCATCCCCTCCAGAGATCGGGAGTTCTTGCCCTCGTCGATTCCGATTCAGATTTTTCGTTTTCGCTGCAGCTGTCGACGATGGACAAGAAGTTGGCCCAGCTGGCGGAGTCAACAGCCAATATACCGACTATATATCCTCGCATCTCAGTGATACTTATTGCCAGACTAACTTTATGCATTTAAAAGAAATCAATTATTCCGTGGAGGTCAAATTAATATAATGGTGGTAAAATACAATGAACTAATTTGTTCTAGGATATCTTATTTGTCACAAAATACTAATTCATAATGTAATGTACGTATGTATATACAGTCATGGCCATTTTTGAAATTGATATGATACTTAAATGTTTAGTAACTGGTCAGATTACAATACATTTAATAATCATATTTAATAATGTAAATAATATTTTGAATAATGGTACATTTAACCCTTAGCACTCGGGGCTACTCTATCTGGAAAATTAAACATTTCTTTGTAGCTAGAATAATTCCATTCTATATGATTCTTCCTACTTTAAGGTTATGAAATTGATATGATACCTCATATCATATTTAAATGTTTAGTAACTGGTCAGATTCCAACATATTTAATAATGTAAATAATATTTTGAATAATGGTACATTTAACCCTTAGCACTCGGGGCTACTTTAACTGGAAATTAAACATTTCTTCCAACCTAGAATAATTCCATTCTATATAATTATTCCTATTTTAAGGTTATGAAATTGATATGATACCCCATATCATACTTAAATGTTTAGTAACTGGTCAGACTCCAACATATTTATTAATGTAAACAATATTTTGAATAATGCTTCAGCAATTTTAAACAACAGTCCGGTAAACTTACGCTTAAATATCGAATTATAAAAACGAATCAAATTTTATTTCATCTAAAATGAAACGCGCAGCAATCGTATTTGCTAGACTTTGTTAAAAGCCTTCATCTATAGTCTAGCTCGTCAAAATACGGCATGGTGTTAATATATTTAATACAAATAGACAGAATATAATTCAACGGTATTTGAAAATTCTTTCAATATTTTCACCGTTTTAACGTTAATATGAAACTTAATAACGTTATCTACTAAATTATCACACCTACTAATTTTTGTCATAAACCTGCTGTCTACCGATGAGACAGGGTCACGGATGTGTCAATTGTCGGTAGAAGGTTGGGGGCAGGGCACGACGAACGTTTGTCGGATGAGAAAAATATGAGCACGGAATCCTGCGGAGGACAGGTCGCTCTTGTTGTCAGTCAACTCGCGGCGTATTCCGGTTTTCCTTCGATTAAACGTACCCGGGGAGAATGATGATTTCCGGTGGCGTCTGTTTCTTGTCCCTCGGCGATCGGAGGCTGAAATAGCGGCCAGATAGAGGGAATCCGATAGCGTATTCAGCCGGCATTGTGCCGGTACCAGTTCCTACGTGCTGTCTCCTCTCTTCAGGGCTCGGCGGACGAACACCCTGGAAAAAACGGGGAAGCAGGCTTTTTGTCGACACGACCGACCACGGACCGCGTTCATTCATGAACCAGTTCCTAAGCGAAACCGCGATGAACGAACGCCCCGAGATACCGGCCAAACACCGGGAATGCGGTTTTAAGGGGTTAATTGCGCGAATTACGTGAATTGCGCGAGCACACGACGACATGGTGCATCTTAATCGAGCCAGCAGTACTCGGGATCCTCGACTGTCACCGTTCAGGGATGCTACCGACACTTTGCTAGACTATCCTCAACACTTTACCTACCGGAAGCCTATTAATAGGATTTTCAATAATTGTGCTGTACCAATAGAAAGGATAGACATTTTCTTTTACACTGCAATCTTAAATGTGAAACTATAAAATGTCGTTATGGAGGGTGACTTGATAGTTCACAATGAAAATTGCTGTTGCTATTGAAGGTTCCATTAAAAAAGTATTTACCTATGTACCATAGAATTTTCAAAATTATGCAATATAATCACATTAAACGAAACACAAAAACTGTCCTTCTTTCAATTTTTTCATCTCAATTAATAAAAACATGCAGTGTATCAGAATATAGTAAACTAACAGTGTATCAAAATATAGTAAACAACAATAATATAATAAAACACGATGAACGACTTTTTTTAGCAAAAATATCTGGGAACGGTATCGACCAAAGGTTAGGTCAATTTTCTGCTGCAAGCGCGGGGCCCGTAGCAAATGTTACTATGGGGCCTTAGCACGATAATATAATAAAACACGATGGATGACCTCTTTTCTAGCAAAAATATCTGGGAACGGTATTGACCAAATGTTAGGTCAGTTTTCTGCTGTAAGCGCGGGGCCCATAGCAAATGTTACTATGGGGCCCTAGCACAATAATATAATAAAACACGATGAACGACTTTTTTTAGCAAAAATATCTGGGAACGGTATCGACCAAATGTTAGGTCAATTCTCTGCTGCAAGCGCGGGGCCCGTAGCACATGTTACTATGGGGCCCTAGCACAATAATATAATAAAACACGATAAACGACCTTTCTTAGCAAAAATATCTGGGAACGGTATTGACCAAATGTTAGGTCAGTTTTCTGCTGTAAGCGCGGGGCCCATAGCATTGGTACTCCTGCTACGGGGCCTAATCCCCACTGCCAAAAAACGGATCTTTTAAATTCATCTTTGCGTCCGTGACTGTATCTGAACTAAATATGAAAATCGAGCAGAGCCGATACACCGTTGGTGCAACACACTTACAAAAAGTGAAACTCCTGGTCATAATTCAAGTGCAGAGCCGTCGAAACGCGCAGCCGGTTTGCCGAGGGTTCAAAAAATACCGCACATTGTAGCAGCAAAAGGCTGGTACGCACATATCGGTATATAAATCGGGCCGAATTTATGGCAAGACGCGTCAGTTTCCGGGTGGCGAATTATTTCCACCGAAATTCCAGTCGGAAGCGGGCCGGTGTCGAGCGAGTGTTCCTTTGTCCGCTCGCGTTCGGCTCTCGGCGGCGAGTCCCTTATACGGCAGAAAGATAAGGAGTTCGCGCGTCCAGTAAATCGGCGATTTAAGGTGCGTCCGCCGCTGGCGAGACGCGAGGAAGATAGCGAGAACGCGAATCGCGCGAACCGTGCAACGTGTGCAGCGTGTGCAGCATGCAACGTGCAGCAGCACGGCTCTCGGAGCGAGCAGGATCGGATAGGCTGCTGCCTCGAAGGAAGACAGGTTTGGGCTCTACGGACAGGTTCGCCTGCGAAAAACTTCAATTTGTCTCGCGCGTTCCCTGTCCTGGCAGGATATCTTGCCTGGATGTAATGTCCGGGGAAGCAACAGCCTCGCGGATTCTTTATTACTCCGCTGCGAGCGGAATACCGTGGTAGACATTTATTTTTAAACGTAAAGTAGCGTCCCGGTTAGGGTCAGCCTGACACAACGTCAGGGGACTTATGATAGCGACCACCTTCCAAACATTCTACCTTCAAAACGCGTACTCATTTTTTTTACCATGCTTATATTAGCTTGCCGAGTTGTCGTTGTATGCGTCGAATCTTGAAATCGAATTTTAAACCACTTCCCGATGAGCTAGAAACTTGAAATTGGAAACATAGCTCAGAACTAGATGCCAATCAGAGTTGTGCAGAATTAAAATTGAATTACTCCAAAATTATAATTACAATTGAATTACATTGTACATTGTAATTTAGATATATTTTAATTTATAATTCAGATCTTCATTTAATTAAATTACAATGTAATTCGTAATTGCAATGAAGTACAATTATAAAATACAATGTAATTAAATTATGAAAATTCAAACAGAAGGAATTTATTGTTTATAAATTTATTAGTTGCTCGTGACGAGCCTACGGCACACCTTCAATTATATTGTATTACAATTGTATTGTATTTCAATTATATTGTATTTCAATTACACATCTAATTAAACTACTTAGTAATTAAAATACTTAGTAATTAAAATACAATGTAATTCAATTACGTCATTGAATTACAATGAGATTATTACAAATTCATTATTGCGAAACTATTGAAAATCCTATAACAAAGTAAAGTGTTAAATAATGTATTCTCAATAAAATTGTGATTTTTTAAAAGTAATGCGTCTCATAAATACCTGAGCTAATTTTTTTTTCTTTAATAATGGGTCTCGTAAACACCTCAGCAAATTTTATTTGAAATGGGAATAAGAAATAACTATTTGATATAATTTACGTAATTGTTCAAAAATAAAAATAAAATTGATTCATCGATATAATAACAATTACAAATAGAATATTATTTCGATATTTCTTTGTCTCAAACTTGCTGATAGAAATACTCGGATTAATATTAAGTGATATTACTTTGACGAACAATTTCACAATTACCTGCAATAATTATTTTAAATAATAATATTTCAAACAATTATAATAATAAAGTAACATGCTATCGGAAATAATCATTTAGAATAACATGTTATTAGAAATCATTATTTCAAATAATAAAACCACATGTTATTTGAAATAATATTTTAAATAATTACAAAATAAAATAACATGTCAGAAAGAATGATTTCGAATGACAAAATAATATCTTATTCTATAAGTGTACAAGTATGAAAGCAATGTGAAAATAAAATGGAACAACATGTTTAAATAATATTTCAGATAATGTCCTTGAAGAAGTGTTCAAGGTCAACTTGTGGATCTCGGGAGGGAATCGTAGATTATAGAGCGGGATCAAAGTAGTAATAGATATTTCTCTGGACTGTTGCTCTGGGATGAAGGGCGCAGAAGTATCGTGGATGATTTTCCCAAGCGAGCACGTGTCGTCGGCGTCGGCGTCGTCGTCGTTCAGCGCGCCGCCGCGCACAATGACTGCAGGTTTCCTAATACGGTCTCGCTGTGGAGCTCGATGAAAAAAAGAGGAATTTTGGCCACCACCAAGGGCCTGGGAAGGATCGCCCTGCGTTAGACGTTGCCGGCACAAAAATTTCATAATCAAGTACCATCGGTCAATATACTGGGTGTCACAAAACGAACACGATCGGATAAACGAGAATTTGAGCTCGGACAATTTCCGAAGTTAATTCATTTATAAATCTCTGTCTGCAATTTATAAAGAAACTCGATGGCGGTGAAATGACGACATAAACCACCCCTAATTTTACCACGTTTTTATTAGCTCGCTTTCTTGTTTGTTTGTCTGCCTGTCTGTCCGTTACGTGGCAAATTTTGCAATTGATTTTTTACATATACAGTTGTATTACTTTCATCAGAACGCCATAAATCGTTTATACAGTCCGGTATATTTAATTTTTTATGTATAGAATTTTCTAAATACAGGGCAAGATATGTACCAATAAGAATGATGGTGTATTCATTTCAGTTTATAGTTTATAGAAAAATAATTGAAGGATCCACACTCTTCAATCTATTAATTTTGTATTAATATTGTTCCGTGAAGTTGTCACTGCTTAGCAAGAATCAATTACCCCGACCGAGGTGAAATTGGAATAAGATCGTACCTATATCGAGCCAAAAGGGGTATTTAAAAAATCTCGTCACTGATTAGCAAGAGTCAATTAAATAGTTAAGTTTGCGAACTGGTTGGTTAAAAATAATAAACCGAGGTAAAATCGAACGGAGATTGTGCCCATTGAAAACCAATACACCGTGAATGTCCTATATACGGCACGGTCAGCGCATAGAATATATAATGTATACAGACATTATTAGAGCGATGAAAAAAGAGGTTCCCATGGAAGCCTAATTAAACGTTTCGCCGGATGTTTCATTGATGCACCTGGAGGGCCAAGAATCCGCGTGCAGACCGCGGCTACTATGTAGCTTTACCTGACAGGTATACGCGAGTACGCGCACACAGCCGCGCGCAGAAACTCAAAGAAAAGGGTTCGGAGGGTATGTGTGTGCACGCACTCCTCGGCCAATCGGTCTCTGTTCAATGCGTGCAGCCAGCCATTCATGCATACGCCCATTCATACGTCTCTCCGGCTCACCTTGAACACTTTTTATCGCGGTCGATGGCGACGTGGCTATCAAACGCTGCACCATGGAGCCTCGCCGAGCAACTGCATCCTCGCCATATTTTCAAACTGTGCTTTATTTGTTTCGTCAATGAATTTACTTCTATTTGTCTTGTGGTAGCATATTTAAAACATACATAATTGTTGCACGCGAATGGAAAGCAGTATGACAATATTAATAAACTATTATGGAATTGTTTGTCGCGGAATTGTACTTCCTTGAAGGGGCTGATTCCCGAAGTGATTTCAAGCAACTTTTTCCTTTGCGAAAATGTTCTCAGAGGATCCGTTTCCGAGTTATTAACGAAATGGGTGGACCAATCAGAGAAGGCATTGGCCGAGTCGGAAACCGCCCACTGCGCTTTGATTGGTCCGTATTTTTCGTTAATTACTCCTGAACGAAGCTGCGGAGAACGTTTTCGCAAAGGAAAAAGTTACTTCAAATCGGGCCAAGAATCATCATTTTTAAGGAAGTACATTTTTGAGATACTCTGTACAAATCCTTAACAAAAAAACATTGGATGCTCGAAGTAAAATCATTAAAAATTCATTTGTATATGTAATTTTAGTAATTTAAAAATATTAATTCAATATTATCTGCAGAAAATACGAATGTTTAGAGACTACCTAATAAATCAAACTTTCAACTATATTTCCGGAATTTTTCTTACCCGATATCTCCTGCTCCCGTCAAGCCTGTACCAATGAAAGAACACGACAACTTATCAATAACAATTACCTTTTATTATTACAGGCTATTAGAATCGAGCAATGTACAATTCGACGATACGTACAAAATTGTTTCGCGTGTCGCTGCACAGGATGATAACGACACAGACATAGGACGGCTCCTGTCGCACTTTCATTAAACATCATTCATCGCAACACAACATTCGTAATAACATTGTCACTAACATCGGTACATTTTCTACGATCTGTACCACGTTGACAACGCACCGAAACTCAATTGAAAATGTATTTTGGGCACGAGAAATCGACGAATACAGCTTTCCCTCCATAACGTCGCGTAATTAAAGCGCGACACTATCAAAAAGCCTCTATTTTCCACTGACGCAGAGTCACCAGTGTAACACTTCTGTCCCCACTCTAAATCCCCCTTCCACGGCGTATTCCCCCACGCTTCCGCCGCAGACCAGTCACGTGACGCGTTCGTTTTCCAACGCGCATGCGTCACGATGTCACGTGACTAATGCTGGCAGAGAGGGGGTAACTTGCGACTCATTGTTAGTGAAGTCACAAGGACACACTATCAAGCACCTTAGTGGAGACAGACACGCGACGCTATGGGGGGAAAGCTGTAGACGCACTGTAGAAGAGCGTGCAGCGAATCTCAGGTACTCGGATCGTGTCGTTCGTGTATCAATATTCGCCTAAATAACGAAAATGAAAAAAACATGATTTTCTAAGTATGGTTTCGTCGCATTATCAACGCGATTGTTCTTTTCGTTTCGTCCTCGCGTACAATGAGTCACAAAAGTTTGCATATATCAAGTTTCAAATATTTTATGCGAAATGGAAAGCTGAAAAATTATTATTCTTCCATTTGTAACAAAATATAAACTGCTACGAATTTACTGCTGTTCTCAAATGTTTCAAATCTTTAAGAAAAATGTTTGCAATTTTAAAATATTCCTCCTGGAAATGCAGTCAATTTCATCATTTCGTGTTTTTATATTATATAATTGGTAAATAACGATACTTGTGTGTTTATCTAAATTTATTGGATAGAATTAATAAAGTCGATCAGATATGCGATATAACGTTTTTTTTTCAATTTTTTACGTTTGAAAGTGCATACATGCACTTCTGTGACAAACTGCATTGTACGCTGCACCCGGCGCGTATAAATAGATGGCTATACACAATACGCTGATGATGATAATAATAATAATAATAATAAAAAAGAAGAACACGATTTTTGATTTAACAAAGAGTATAAATAAGACTAGATTCCGTTAGGCATTATTAAATAAATTGCGCGTCACTTAGCCGAATAAAAAAATAACGATAACTACTAACGTCACTCGTATTCTCTTTCTCTCTTACGTTTTCGCCATCTTTGTATCTCTCTCACTCTCTTTCTCTTGTTCATTCTATCCTCTGGTTTAGAGTCTTAATCTCTCTCGCGCGTTCTCGTGTCTCGAGCCTCGCGAAATGCATTGCAAAATCGGCCGAAGAAACTTTCCGCCGATAGAAACCTGAAGCTTATCGCCTCGCGCCGCTTAAACGCAGACTATCGCCGCTTGTCCGCTTCTAATCGGTGAGCACGGAACCACTCTTTGGTTAACACGTTCTTTCAGCACTATGTACATTCCACTCTACCATCTTTGGCACGGAGCTAAGATCGAATTTACACTATTATTAAAACAAGTCGGCGCGGTTGCGCGCAATCGCCACCTGTTTCCTTCCTTCCTTTCTCTCTCATTCATTCTCTCTCTCTCTCATTCTTTCTTTCTCTCTCGCTGTCACTCTCTCTCTCTCTTCTTGGAGCTCTTTTTGCTACCTCTTTTTCTTCAAAGGTCTTTCGCTTTCAATACACAGTATCTATCGGCGATTATTTCATAATTTCTGAAAGTACAAGGATCTTTTTATAGATCCATCAACAGCAATAACAATTTCCATTTTGTGAACCAACAAGTCAGCTCCGGTAACCTACTACTAATAATTTCGTTTGGGATTACTATGTACAGAACGATGTTTCTAAGCTTCCTTTTGATTCATCGAAATTACTAAGAATTCTTTTAATAGACTTTTGGTAGATAAATTGTTAAAGTGCGTTTTAACAATTTTTGAAAAGGCACTGACGATCAAGATTAGACGATAAAGCGAATCCTGATTAGGTTCTATCTATCAGTTTTCCAGAAACCTTAGAAAGACCTTAGACTTACCAAACCATTGCAATACCAATACTTACAAAATCTCATCAAAATACTAGACAGCTTTCCAAAGTATCCCTAACCTCACCTGAATCCTCCAACACGAAAGACCCTCTTTGAAACGTGCCACCTTCCATCTCCCGGTCTCTCTCATTCTCCACAATCATCGCACCCCCATGCTTTCAACACGCGCCCAATATCCAGCGAAATAAAATCCCCAAATATGGCAACAATCCCAGTCTCACGTCAACGGCAGTGTACGATGGTCCTCCACGAACCCGGTCGCCACGTCAACCATATTCGAATGCGGCAAAGGCGATGCCAGCACATTAGAATCCCCCTCCACCTCGCCGTCAGCCATTTCGCTATCCGGCACCCCCGTCAAGTCCCTCACATTACCCGGCAGATAGTCTTTCCAGCTCCTGAACAGATACCTAGTGAACTTCCTGAGCTGCCTGAACTTACAGTAGGTGGCACCCTCCGCAGACTCTAGCTGCTGGGTCTGTATCAGAAACCCCTTCTCCTTGAACGTTTGCTCGAGCTTCTCCCTCTGCAGGGACTTCCTGGTCTTCCTCTTTCTCCGCCCCTCCTCCTGGGCGGTCCTCTGACAGGGGGCGGGCGGTAGCCTCTCCCCCGCAGCGTTGAGGAACGCCCCGGTCGAGGAACCGGACTGCCCAGCGGATTGCTGCAGTGCCTCCCGCGGAAAAAACTCGTAACCTCTCATACTTTTGTCCCCGGTTCCACTGTAGTACCTGAAGTTGCCTCCGGAATCGACCGAGAGACTTTTCTTCTCCTGGAGACTGGGCTTAGCCCCGCCCGTGAATTTGAACTTGCAGATACTTACTTCCGTCGCAGGATTATTGTTATTCTCCGTGGGCATGGGCGGGATAAAAATCGCCGAACGTTTTCGCTTCGTTGGTTGACCCTGGCTCTGGACCACCACGTTTCTCTTCGGCCTCGGGGACACGGGAGGCGGAGCTTGTACGGTCTGAGGCGTGGTCTGCACGGGAGGTGTGGCTAGAGGCGTGGTCAGAGGCGTGGTTAGGGGTGGGCTTTTGTTCTCCATCATCGAGTACAACGATTTCGGGATGATCTTCTGCTCCTTTCCAGTTTGCTCCGCCATTCTAGGGTAGCATTTGTCGTTCTGGGTCATTTTCTGGTAGTACAACAGCTGCGACTGTAGAGCCATGGGATGAATGAAGACTCCAGCGTTAGGCCAGTAGACGAATCCAGGATTAGTACCCAACATAGGGTCGATTATGTTGTTATTGTGGTTCACGTTGGCCCCTCCGCGACAGATGGAATCCAGCGGGCGGTACCCAGGCTCCGGGTAGGAGGAGCCTATGCACTCGATCTCCTCCCCGTCGCTGGAGGTCTCACTCTTCACTTGTCCCGATTCGTACACGTTCCCGTGCTTTCTCAGCAGCCTGATCTTCAGCTGGTTCAGGTCTCGGATACACAGATTCAACGGTTCGTCTTGTTCCTTGTCTACTAAACCGAAACTACGACGAGACTCCTGCGTGAGTCTCTTCTCTAACAAGCTGCTGATCCTGTTTTGTACATCTGTCCGTTGAAAAGGGATTTGTGGCGACACTCTTTCACGGCAGTCGAGCTTCTCCCTGGGCGATAGCCTTTTCTCTTCATGGCCAGGTGTGCCAGGCAATATTGTACCATAGTTTTTATAGATTAGATGACAAATGTCTGCTTTCTTGGGCTTTCGACCTCTTCGCGGTTTGCTGTTGTCCAGTGTGATCTCGCCCATGTATGGCAGGTCTGAGTACTTCATCGGCGGTCGACTGGACACCTGGGACTGCGAATTATGAGCGTGGTGCGCAGCGTTTAGCGAGTGGGAAGTGGTCGACGTGATCACTGACCGCCTCGAGCCTCCTGGTTGGTTAGAGCTCGAGGTGGGACACCGAGAGGGCGGGATCTGCGGGCAGAGCTCCTGCTGCATCGCTGCAATGCGTTGCAGCCACCCGTGCACGTCCGCGATCGGACTGGGGGTTGAGGTTGAGCTTGTTGGCGCTGGGCTGGGGACTGTTGGCTCTGCCATGTGCGTCGGAGAGGTGTTTAAAGCTTCTTGAGCGAGGGAGGCTTCGTAGTGGTCCAGGTACTCCGGAGGGAGTGCTTGGTGGTGGAACTTCAGCTTCCAGCGAGACTTCCTTCGGCCGCGACTGAAACAGAGAAGAGACACAGTCGAGATTAGAGGGGTGACTGGAACAGATGGAGCTAATTGATTGAATTTCGAGGTTGATGTCAAGTGTCTCAGTACTTTGTCTTATAAAATTGCAGACTTCGTTGAGGAGTGCAATAAAAATGAATGTCCTCAAAGCACTACCCCACGAAAAAGGAACTTATGTTAACCCTCATCCGTCCCTCATTTCACGAACCGAATCTGTCCGTCGGTGTCAAATTGACACACTGGTAAAAGATCACTCACATAACAAAGTAAACATTTATTTTTCGATATTTTTTGTTTCCAAACACTGATGAGTTAACATTCACATCTTAGGTTCTTCGGTTTGTGTTTCGCATCTAAAAAGTTAAAGGCATGAAGCTTCGGGCTTTACGTACACAAATAACAGAACTGTATAACTTATTTATTTCACGAGGGATGGATGAGAGTTAATATAATGATATGTGTACCACAAAATTATTCCACTATTAGTTCTTCTGGAGATTGTCTTAATAGTGACCTAGTCAATGCACCAGGACCTGGACCAACTTCCAATACATGAGCTCCAGCAAGATTCCCTGTCTTTTTTATAATTTTATCTATTAACAATTAGTTCTTTTCTGAAGATTGTCTTAATATTAATTATTCCACTATTATTCGAAGTGTTCCCATCTGAATCAACAAGCGAGAAGCAAAAGCGTGAAAGTAGATCTGCGCTGCATCACTATTAGCAACAATGATTGCAGGTCGACGATAGG
>JAQQRZ010000133.1:0-12505 GCA_028455615.1 Lasioglossum zephyrum
TTTTCCCTATAAGTAACAATAATTTCTTTAAAAGTTAATATTTTCTGAGGTAACCGTTATTTTGAATGGTTGCAGCACATCTCTGTGGCATTGAATCAATTAACTTTACACATTGTTCTATTAAAATGTTGTTTTACTGTTTCAATTGCAGTGTAAAAGTCACTCAAAATTTTAGATTTATATCTGGTGTACGTTCCTTTTCACGATGCTCCACATTTTCTTCTGTGAAGATGAAATTATCCTGCTGGAAGATGAAATTGTCTCCCATATATTCACGCGCATAGGTTTTCTTCATAATGTCCAGATATTGGAACCTTTCCATAATGCCATTAATTTTTCGAATTGGACCTGGACCGTTTCACGAGAACGATGCCCACACCATTACACAACCACCACTGTGCTTGAATGTTCCTACGGTGCAATTGGATTAAGATCTTCACTTTTGCGACGTCTAATATATCGAATTCCGTCAGAAGATACTCTATTGAACTTCGATACTTAAGAGCAACTGAGAACTATTAGACGTTTAGCATCTCTAATGTGATAATCTACTGAAAAGATAGTCGTCTTAAACTTTCGCCCGCTACTGTATGCAAACTATGTGCTATATCAAAGAGGGTTCCATGGAAATCACCGACACAAATTTCCCCGACACGGTTTTCATCGACAACATTTCGCCTTTAACCGACAACGATTTTAGATTAGTTGTCGGTCAAAATCGTTGTCGCCCAAAGTAGTCGTCGGTCAAATCTGGTGTCAAATAATTCACGTGTGATTTAGGTGGCGTAGTTAGCTGAATCACCCTGTATATGTGTACAACGTAAATCAGGAGACCGGCATTCCACGTACGATCAGAGAAATCGCGTAAAACGGGAAAAATTGTTGCCTGCGGCCCGCAACGCGGAAAATCCAACGCGATAAACACAAGCAGGCTTATCTGCCGCCGCGAAACAGTAGTCGAATAAAAGCGAAAGAAAAACTACGGTAGCATGACGTGCCGTAATTTATTTTACTCTGTTTACCGCGCGGCGCGATTAAATACCTCCTGCAATAATAATCATGTAACCATTAAAATTTCATCTGCGAATTCAATAAAATAAATGCATCATAAATCTTTATGGTAATAGCCTCGCTCATTGAAGGAAGTATTTTCTACGTTTTCCTCGTTCATTCATTGGATTTTATTCGGAGTCTGTTACGAAAGTCTGCCTTCTAAACTTTCCATATTGAAGAATATAAGGATTTCACGTATACTGTAGGTACCTATTAATTTCTTAATCACGCTTAAACAAATCGTAAAGAGTACATGGGATTGATATATTTGTGTACTATAATTTTCTGTACTGTACTTACGGTTTGCAATTTAAGTGTATTTATATTTTCTTACTCTGTCGAAAACATTATAATTCTTTCGGAATGAGTCTAATTTTGCAATACTAAATAAATTAATGTTAATGAAATGTCCGTTATAATATTGAAGTCAGAATTGTCAGATGATTGTTATAATCAATTCATCTGTAAAAATAAAAATACTAAGCCATTCCAACCGCACATATAAACTCAGAAAACTTTTGTAAATAATTGTGAAAATATCAAAAGGAATGTTAATTGAACACTCTAGAGCGTTAATAGTGAATTATAAATTTAATCGTCACGTGTCATAAACGCAGACATTATGAAATTCGATCTGTGAAACGATAAAGTTTCTTTGATTTCCATAATACCTATGTATACGTAATAAGAACCATAAAGTAGTAATATGGTCGACTGAAATTAATCGGTCCATAGGTAGACAGAGAGTTATTCAAGCTGTAAAATTAAAAATGAGCGCAATTCATACAGAAAGGAAATGCTGCATGGAATGCAAAACATTTCCCAGCCTACACACCCTGGTTTTCATTCCATATACACTTTCCATTTCACATCAAATAACTCACTTCATACTCAAATGTATACTTACACACCTACTTCAGAATTTTATCTTCCTCTCCTTCTTACATATAATCATTTGTTGCTTGTCTTTCCATTTCAACACAAAAATTTACCTAATGCTTAGCTACCTCAATTTCTTCTTTATATACACCTTCATTAATATCTTATTATTTATTTTCTGTTTTCTACATCTCATACAATTAACTTTCGAATATTATTATTGTAATACTTTAAACTTTTGGTACAGCAACTTACAAATGTTTTCATCTGCGACCACGATTTTTATTATCAACAAATTGCTTTGCTCAAGTTAATAAAAACACATAGTAACGTATACATTCAACGTATTAACTACCGGAAATTAATAGGCTATTTGATAATTATTCACACAGAGATACGCCCCACCGATTTCGATAACCTTGAAATTATGTTGTCAGGAGCATGATTCTGTACAACTTTTCCTTGCACATGTGTGAGTCTCTCGGATTTAATGACTGAGCTCTATCTAGAAGTAGGTTAATAATTTTCTTTTAAATAATGATATCTCAAGAGAGGTTTTCAAATAATGTAACCCAAGATAACTTGTTGCTTTACGGACGAAATATGTAGCTGTTATCATTGAACAATTTTTCAAAAAGTTTTTATTATTTATCTTCGATTTTTAACAATTGAATAATTGCCGATAAAATACTGGTATTCAAATTTGAGATTACGCTTTTTGATAGAAGATCACGCAGGCACTAACAAGATTAAGATTAGGAGTAAATATTTTTGAAGACATTTATTTTGTAATGGAAATGTTTAGAACCATAAAATCACATAGGCATTCATGGAAAGGATAACTTGCCTATTCATTAGAAAAACAAAAATCCACCTTACATGGGTGATCAGACAAAGTTACTACAACAGAAACGACAGAGAATGTAGTTGTCAATTAAATAGAAATAAGTAAAAAAAATCAGAAACATTGTAAACTGTGCAAGTAGATGAATAAACAACATACTGGATCGAATATAAGTTTCACAATAAATTCGTAATGAGAACTCGCTCTACACTTGAAGCATAGCTGAAGCGAGAAAGCAGACATATTATTGTGAAACTATCGCATCCTCGCATAGTTGGTAAAAGAGTCATTTAGCTTAACCGCTGCTATCGAATGAAGAAACACTGTACATCACAAATGATCCCGCCAGTGTAGAGTTAACCAAGCCGTCGATTATCCAAGATTGAAAATAAATCGAGCAGAGTGAACAAATCGCAGAAAATCCATAACCTTCATGAGGAAGCTTCACTCGATCAAATCGAGTTCTCAGTATTTGGAGCAACATGACAACACACGCCAGTTTCATTAATGATGAAGAATTACCCTAACACAGCACTTTCAACCTGATACCCAACGAGATACAAATAGGTGTATGAAATGTGTATTACAGTGTAGACGACTGCCTACACCCAATCACATTGGAGAGTCTTCTGTATATGTTTTTAATCATTTCTCTTCGGATCTTGATTATTCTATGTGCATCGATTTACTCGGCAATTTGTTCTGTGATTAACCTGGCTCATCAAGATTATACTGTGCGTTAACCTGTTCAAGGATACTTGTAAATATCGCCAGGCGTCTTAACCTGGCGACACTCTGGTACTGTTTTTCTTCTTTATTTCAATTATTATTCAATTAAATTCTATCATATAGGAAGTACCCATATAAATGAGGCACGCAAATATCTAAAAACTAACTAGATTAATTAGTATGTTTTGTCAATGTATATTTCGTACAAAACTCTTGTTACTAAATCTTTTTAAAAATCAATGGTTTCTCTGGTTATTATGCCATACGTTGTGAATTCGAATAACAATGTGCCTAAAAGTAATTTAACTTTCTCTTCGTGAACTACGAGATAATTAGACGATGGCGGAGAACGTGCTAAGAAGACATGGTCGTTATACCTTCAGATGGTATAACGTGAAATCAAATTAATTCGGTATTTAAAATTTCATATAGTCAACATTCGAAACGCTTTCAAAAACCAACATTAATATTTACATACATATGCTTCTTCCCATGCAGAATCGAAACGATTCAGTAATGTAATTAATTAATTATATATCGATCGTAATTTATCTTTAGGATATTATGAAGTTTTATTCTCGGCACAAAGGATTCAGTAATGCATGCGAATTACTGGTTGATACTCGTGTGCTCAGTCATTGGAACCTCGAACGAGCAATACCCTATATCAAATCCCCGTCGATTAACTAGAAACAAAACTGAACTCTCCTCTAAAAATTAATTCTTGAAGAGTGAATGGAACTCTTTCTTTCCGAAATGCAAGAATACCGACTACTGCAATTACACGCATGCATTAACTAGATTATTAATTAATAAGATTTACCAATTGAACGATAAGAGTTGACTCGAAAATTAAACATTTATTCCGACCTAGAATAGATATGAAATTGATATAATACCTGTTGTTAAT
Source organism: Lasioglossum zephyrum (assembly GCA_028455615.1). Classification (NCBI taxonomy): domain Eukaryota; kingdom Metazoa; phylum Arthropoda; class Insecta; order Hymenoptera; family Halictidae; genus Lasioglossum; species Lasioglossum zephyrum. The sequence continues at coordinate 4,416 of JAQQRZ010000133.1, forward strand.
GGTACAATACTTAAATGTTTAGTAATTAGTTAGATACCGACATATGTAATAATGCAAACAATATTCTAAATAATACTACAGCAATTTTTAGTGACGCCTCAGAGGCGCCACTCGACTGCTAATAAGGGTTAACACGTACTTTTGCACGTGTCGAACTAAATTGTTAACGCGTTACGTGAAAACATCTGAAAAAGAAAACCTCGGAAAAGAATATTCGTGTCAAATATTTGGTCCATTGACACCATGCACATTACGAAACAAATGTTTTGTTGCATCACAATAACCTGAAGAGATATTTAGGTGTCCTTATTTAAACGGACCTCGCTGTATACAGAAATTGCTATGTTCCTTCTTTTGTCGGGGTAGCTGTCGTTGTTAGATCAGTTTTCGCAAGAAGCAGAGGACAGCGAGCGGCACCAGCGGGGTGGAAGAAGGGAGGGATCGCGTTTGATACGTGTCGATATTACGCATTACGGCATCGCGGCACGCATTACTCCAATTTCTGCGTGGAACGGGAGATGATCGGCGCTGCGGAGCAACGGTAGTTGCTACATCTGGAGCAAGTCGCGTCTAATTGTTTACCGAGAACCGGTGAAGTGTCCGCAGGGTGAAGCATCACCGGCGTGTACCGCTACCTTGAAACCAGAATTGTTACGTGGCTCCCAGCTACTGGGTCACTATCACCGAAACGTGCTCGTTCACCGAGACACTCGGCCCGCGTTTTCAACACGCGGCCCGCGTTATGCACGTACGCGTTTAATTAACCCTTTTGCGGTACAATTTATCCTTCCTGCTCCGAGTGCCGGCTAATCTACATCGACTTTCAAAGTCCCGCCGTTGAATGTTACCTCTTATCTCGATTGCTCTAGATGTTTTAAGGCCGCGCGAAGAAAAGTCATTGTGAATTCTCTTTATTCGTTCCGTAGTGACAGTGCAAACGCTTCTTGAACCCTTTCAGGGTAATTGCCACGGTCGTATTTCCTGAATTAAATCGGACGTCCAATTAGGACGGGATTCTCGTGCGGTAGGTATAAAGGCAAGTGATTCTTATGGATTTCTTTCGAGCAAATTATTGACTATAGAAGAGACACCTTTAACCAACAAAGAGAAATTCTGCTAGATGTGTTTGATTATTTATTGGATAGGTTCGTTTATATAATTGGTAGCATACAGTGTCATAGTCATATGAATCCAAAAAATGAATTAATATTATCTCAAAATTAGATGATTGAATGTTTTTTTATTTTTTAGAGAGTATTGTCAAGTTCAAATAAAAAATATACTTTCCCCATCAGAGAAATTTACTTTTCATTGATGAAAAAATATTAATATCACTCTGTGTTGATAATACATAGTCAATGACCGTCGGACACCCGCGACACTGACGCGAACCACAAAAGGAAGATGTCGCGGCATACGATCTAATCGATTGAACTGATCGATGTCGATCTATGTAGATCAAAACCACATGCATTATATAGAAAGTATCCATTATATATCATATATATGTAAAAGCTAATCGAAGTAAATAAAATTATTTGTGCAAGATAAGGTTGTTTAATAGAGTGTTAAACGCACTCGCTGATTCAACCACCGAGTTCCAACACTCTGGTTCATGGTTCTAAGAAAACCGGATTTATAAATTTTTGCTTAAAAATATTCACAGTTTGAGTTTTCAAACCTCGAATCCTTTGCAATCCAAAAGATGTTGATATGAGTTCGAAAGGAAATTGACGGCCAATGTATGGTGAATGTTGCAATTCATCTATTTCTTCGCAGAAACTTTCGTATCAATTTCAGGGTACAGGAAATAGAAATAACTCCAGGACAAGTATCACGGTTATGTATGTATATCGTGGAATGAGTATCACGTGGAAACTCAATCCCATGGATTGCGTCGCAGCACCAGCGAACCATCCAACGCTACCTCGCATTCTACTTCGCATAGCGAAATAAATAATCCTATCGACTTGCACCGTGTCAATAAATTGCTTATACCTCTCGGTGCTGATTTTTTCTCATGAGCGTTCCCCCCATCCGAACCGTGAAGAAAAATAATACTTAATCGGATCAATTACTACCCCCGGTTACGCTAGCCTTCCGTATTGATTTATTGCAAAAGTTAACACGTTCATTACCAGCATTACACACACTCAAACCGAACATTTTCCTAACATTGTTTGTATTGACTTTTATTGTATTGAAAAGATAACCTTCGTTTCTCGAAAAATAATTAAATATAAAAAATTGACATGGGTTATCGTGTTGTCAGCAAAACATACGGTAAGCTCTTCCACTTTCAGATTTTTGACATACGTAGGGTTCACGAGAAAAGCAAAAACACTTTATTGGAATCACTGAATAATAGTGTAAATTCCTCTATTATTATTATTAGTATTATATGTACGCAGTATCCATTATGCACACCATTGAAAATTCTCCGCATAAAGTATCCCATGAATAAGAATGTTTGGTACATCGTTACAAGGCCAAATTAATTTCACTTCCTTACTGATTGGCATCGAAAACGTACATATTTCCGTTACATAACAGTTTCGGACTGCACTGAACCGACAAAAAATTATTATGCCTTTTTAATCATTTCAAGATCAACAGACGAAATGTCTGGAACAGGTTCCTTCCATGAACATCGTTATCGATTGCTATTCTTGGTCGTAACTAATAAAGGGGTATGTAAATATTGGGTTGGAAAGAAAGTTCGTAGCGTTTTCAAATTAAGAATCGACGATACAATTAAGGTATTTATTCATATGTTTATTCAATAACAAGAGAAGTTACCTCGAAAATGGTAAAAAGTGATAGAACAGAATGGGAATTTTGTTATTGAATAAATGTACGAATAAATATCTGAATTTCAGCTTTCAATTGTAATTTACAAATGCTACGAACTTTTGTTCCAACCCAATATTAGGCTATCCCATAAGTTCGTGTCGACTTTTGTATATACATTTCACGCGACGATTTATAAACATACGGCGATAAGGGACCAATGCACTTAAGCGTAACTGTTCGGGAACATCCTAGAGAAGGTTCTCGCGGGTATAAGATCGTGAAATAGGGCCCACAGTAATTCCTAGCACTGAAAAATCATGAGCGAAGTGCGTATCCATTTCCGACACCTCGTGTTATATGAATTTCGGAGAGGAAGTTTAGTAACAATTGCTACGAACAATATATGTGCTGTTTACGAAGAAAGTGTACTGTCATCTTCCACCTGTAGGAAGTGATTTCAACGTTTTAAAGGTGGGAATTTTCGTTTCAAAGACGAGGAACGTTTCGGGTGGCCTCCTTGGACAGACGAAGATGAAATTCGAGACCTTGTACAGAAATCACGAAATTTATCAGTTGAGGAGATCTGTCAGATGTTCTGAAAATACCTAAAACAACAGTTAATAGATATTTAAACAAATGGATATGCAACCGCTCGAAAAACGACACAAATTTATGGGCTGGACCTAATATAAGCGTAAGTAAATGGGAAATTAATTAACAAAGTTTCTTAGAGTATGTAGTATTTAAAAAATGGCGAAAAATTTGGGTAGAAATATTTTTGTTATTTCTATAAAATAGTGGAAAATAATCAGTGTTAGTGTTTCGTAAAGCTGGTGTTAATATTTGCTTTCGTGAGATCGATGGGGATCATTCGGCGACCCCGCGCGAAATGAAATTTCACGCGAGAGTGATCTTTTAACCTTTCCATGCGTGGCGTGAATTATAGTTTCCAGTCGGACGAAGAACCAATATTACATTATTATTTACACTCGTCGTTGAAAGGTTTATGCAACGCTCAACGGGGATTCTTGCTTTATTGAGCCGCGGGTTCGTTTGCATCCGAGCAATGTGAAAGTGTCGTTATTATCGATTGGTATCGGCGCATCGTAAATCCTACCCTGCCAAGATATTTGTTTTTGAAAAATCATTCGAAATAAATACATTCATCACGGTTATTCACTAGCGAGAGTATAAATTAAACGTTCGAAGATTATTTCGCTATCTACTAGTTTCGTGATTTATACTCGATCGTTCCATCCCTGAAATCTTCAAGTTGTGTAGATATTGCACGTACACCTTCACTTCTAATTACTTCTAGCTAGTAACCCGTCCAACTACATAGTGTAGTTCATAAATATGGATACTATCCAACAATAAAGTGATAAATAATTATTGTAGACATTTCACATGTTAACTCTCGTTGATCTCTGAAAGAAACAGGTGTGAAGAAATTTATTTTGAATTATCTGCATCGTTTCCCTGAATATAGAAGTGTTCAATATTGTATAATATATCTACAAAAAAAGTAAAGGAACATCATTAATGTAATATTTCATGCGCCATCTAATACTGTGGTACCCAAGATGGTTCGGAACCCACCTTAATAAATTAAATAAATATATCGCCGCCTGAATGTAAGAACTAGGTAACTTACAATTCCTTATTTTAGACTTTTTTTAAGAAAAAAAAACAGAAGTTGCCTACTTTTTACATTAGCAAGATTAAACTAAATTATGATTCACTAGATGTCTTTGTCTGTAGATTACTTTGATAGGTTACCCAGTTTTTACTTTAAATTTTACTTGATTCCTTCTTTAATACGAAGTAAATAACTCAAAATGTCCAAATTTCTAATTATCTAGTTCTTACATTCAGGCAGCGATATATAAAAACAACATCGTTAATCTATTTTCACATGAACTCAGAAGTCATGAGAGGTAATATATCAAAATGGATGATATACGGTTCAGATGAAAAATGTAAATTTAATTTATATTTGTGACTACCACGAGCAAATATTTAAAATTAAAACAAGCCGATCTACTCGTACGCATCGATTGTTCAGCGACGTCAACCACGTATCAACTTTCTATCAAATTTTCATTACACACGACCATCAAAGAATTAACTATAGTCGTATGTCGCACCGAGGGGCTCGTCTTTGGATGAAGAGGGGTCAGATGTCAGGTATTTTCATTGAGCAACACAAGTATCGCCATCAATCTTCATTAGCGCGTTGAAATTCTATAGACCGAACAACGGTAATACAACTGACAGAACGTGGAACGATACAGGACGTGAAGTAAATTACGCGTACCCGTGCGTCGATCATTATTATACTCCTTTCGTTACTTTCTTTTTGGGTCTGCCGTTATCAGGGTTCCGCTCGCGCGGTCTGATCAGCGACTTTCGTTTTGTTCTAAATCGTAGAACTGTGTACATGAGAAATTAATCATTTCTATCTCGAAGGCTTTAATATTAGAGTACCCCGGAATTTAATCATAGACGGAATAGAGTAGATCGATGAATCGACAGCCTGTAACTATTGGCTTTGATTCGTAAACAGTGATAAGACTTGAAACAATCCGTGCTCATTCGCTGGTCAACACCTCGGCAATGAATTCTTTGGATTCTTCTGATCTTTTCTCACGGCTGCAAGTAATGGAAACCGTAATACTAATCAACGTTGTGGTCTATACTCAATTGTGTTGTGAATTCCTTTTGCCTTTGGCTTATGAAGTTACAGGTTCCTTATCGTGTAACTAGACGAACGTGCCCCCTTTGTAATGTCTCATTTCAGAGATTATAACTTGCTCGATACAATAACCCTTAGCGCTCAAGTGGTGACTCGGAGGCACTACTAAAAATTGCTGTACCATTATTCAAAATATTATTTATGCTATTAATTATGTTGGTACTACGCATTTAAGAATTGTACGAGTTCATACATTCATACGTTCATACATCATGTATCAATTTCATACTTATGAAATTTAAAAATTCATAGAGGGTGGAAATGTTCTAGGTCGAAAAAATGTTTAATTTTTGAGTTAAAAAAGCTTCGAGTACAAATGGTTAATATCAACTGTGCAGTATGACAGCTGCTAGAAATATGGTTACATGTGTTGTAGTTAATATTGTAAACACAATATGCCAATTAAAGAAACTAATAGCGGTGAATCTTAACAATGACCTATATCATATTGCATTTAAAATTACTGTAGTTCCTATGAGAATTAATTAAGATAATCGATCATTGCCGAACTAGCTTTTCCACAAGCTACTACCTCTTTTAATAATTATAATCAATTGTAACCAGCATCAAGGTGCATGATTATCTATGAAGAGTGTTTACATCTTATAATGTTTGTATAATTACAATCAGTTCGCAAAAAAATATACTGAAGAAACTAGTATTCAACTACTTCAACTTTTAATTCTTGAAAATTTATTTATAATTAGTTAAGTTCTTTCTTTACTCCAGCTTTTTAATATACATGAAATATTTAAAAAGTTATCGCCCTCTTAAAAGTGTCCGAATATTACTGTAATTCACTGTATGTACAGTGGGTATGCAAAGCGTTCGTACATCTTTCAAAATAGAATACCTTTTTTTATAATTGTACCAAACGACCTGATTTTTTTTATAATTCATTAGAAGCATTGGTTTACGAAATTATAGGTAAAAACGATTTTTCAAAAATTATAATTTACAAGATTACATGCAAAAATAAAAAAGGCATTTGTTAAAACTTTTTTATTAGGGCCCTTAAAGAAAATTTAAAATATATGTTTTGTACATATACATTGGTTATCACACGCTGAAAATTTCATCGAACTCGATTAACATACACACGAGCTACAAGCGTTTAAAAATGGTTAAAATCGTAGTTTTACACGACTTTTGATCAGTTTCTGGTTAAAATCCACAGAATCGTACATCTTTCGATGCATGTCGTTTTTTCCTGCGTCGACCGATTTCGATGAAACTTTCAGTATGTGTACAATTAACACAGATCTACAAAATACATTTAAAATTTTTTTTAAGGGCCCAAATAAAAAAGTTTTAATAAATGCCTTTTGTATTTTTGTATGTAACCTTGTAAATTGTAATTGTTGGAAAATCTTTTTTGCTTATCATTTCGTAAACCAATGCTTCTAATTGATTATAAAAAATAAATCATTTGGTACAATTATAAAAAACTTATTCTATTTCAAAAGGTGTACGAAGACTTTGTATACCCACTGTATATTAGGAACTTCAACGTGAAATTGCTGTATATCTTTATATCTAAAACATTAACTGGATTTCTGGATCGAGTTCTTTTACAGCTTTCACTGTAACACTATGAGAAGAGCATTACGTAACCTAGTCAGGGGGCGTTTCAACCTTCACTATTTTTTACGTGCGCGAGCCGAGATCAATTTATAGAATACATGCTGTTTGAAACGCGAATGTAGAGAAGTTTCAGAGTTCCCTGCAGATTCCGTGGAATTTGCTGAACACAAACATGCGAGCCACATGGTCTTGTTGGAGAGCAACGAACTAGACATAAACAAATTTATCCTCGCCAGCTTAGAGAGCTAAAATTAAATTATTCGGCTAATAATTCCGGCCCATTATTATCGATCGCTGAGTTAACTTCAAAATGTCTTCAAAACTTCTGAAAAAAGATATATTTACTTTGTGAAAAATATGCTTACAATTAATTCTTAAAGGCCTTTACACATATTAACAAGTTTATCGGTAAATATTTTTCTAAATCAGCCTTGAATTTACTAAAATTGATGTCGTTATGTACTTCTTAATGCATATTCATAATAATTAGAGAATCCATAATAGTTGTAGAATAGAGTAAATTAACAGTTTTACGAATTGAATTTTTAGTTTTACACAATTCGTATTGCTGCATTATTGAACGTTATTATTGGGTTAGAAAGAAAATTCGTGGCATTTATATATTAAAATTGAAAGCTAAGGTTCAAATATTTATTCGTAGATTTATTCAATAACAAAATTTCTATTCTGTTCTATTACTTTTTACCATTTTCGAGGTAATTTCTCGTGTTATTGAATAAGCATATGAATAAATACCTTAGTTTTATCGTCGATTCTTAATTTGAAAACGCTACGAACGTTCTTTCCAACCCAATATCAATAGTTTCAGTTCCAATGAAGTAACAGTGAAACAGAAATAGTGTTTGATTATGTAAAAAGGGATCTATGAATTATGTACTACGTTCTATTAGATAATACGTAATTAAGTGGATTGTATTGCATGTGATTTCAGTATTTA
>JAQQRZ010000134.1:0-12501 GCA_028455615.1 Lasioglossum zephyrum
TTTCCTTCAAATATCTTCGGATCTATTTTTGTTCTAAATTGGCTACAGCTTAATTGAATTGTGCAAAGAGATAATCGGGATTCTAAATTATTTTAATTATTCGTGATTGAGAGAACAAAATTCAAGACGTTACGTTTGTTCGATTAATATAACAACCGGCATTTTTGTAAATTAACATTTCAGCGAAGCTCGTAATTGTGCAATCGATTAAAATACTACTAATATTCCACGCAACGGTCGATTCACTAAATGAGTTAAATGTGGAAATTACGCGAACCAATGAGAACTTATGCCAAAATATTTATTTCGAGATTCGTCTTCGGTTTTAGAGGCTGTAAGAAGAGCTTACGTTTCAATGTTGCCCATTAATCATGTCAATACTAACAAGTATCACCGAGTGTCTAGTGTCTAGTAGAGATCTATCGCCAATAAATGTGATTTTTGAAAATAAAATAATTTTTTTTATAAAATCGATACCTCTTTTCTGAAATCATATAAATTGTACGAAAGGAATATAAATTCAATACACAAATACGTCGTTACTGTAAAATAAGGTATAAATATATTATCAGCTATGAATTAAAAACATATGAATCTAAAAGCCAACTGCAACAATAACTACGCAAACAATTATTTATTTTATTACATATGTATAAATCTTGGCTTTTCGAAAGGTATATAAATCCAATACACAAATTCATCGTTACTGTAAAATAAGGTATAAATATATTATCAGCTATGAATTAAAAAAATATGAATCTAAAAGCCAACTGCAACAATAACTACGCAAACAATTGGCTATTTTATTGCATATGTATAAATATGGAATCTTGGTTTTTCACTGTTTATACATGAGTTCATACGATTTAAGGCACAGCCTACAGTGCACGTCAATTTCGCTTCACGAAGTTTGTTTAAAGTTGACATTTTAAATGTCCAAAACTATGCAAATTGATCACTTTAGTCTCCTCAATCCACAAATTGGTAAAAGTGTTTAAGTGGTCGGAAACAATCCACCAGGCAGTTTATACTAATCCGGCATTTAAATTCCTGTGAATTATTTCATATTGTGATTTTCATTAATATTGCGAGTGCACGCAAATGAAGGAAATTACATCTACGCGTGACTGTCATGCACAATCCGACAGTAAATCGTTATACCCGCACTGGTGTTATTTAAAAAAGTAATAGTTTCGTTTGTCTTATTTTATAATTTACATATTACATAAAATAAATGTTTCAATAATTGGTATCTATTACGTTAATATTAGTCATACACGATTATCAGGTTTTAACTTTAACATTAGAACTGCCACATGCATTAAAATTACTTGTTTATTGTTTTTCGTTTTGTAATTATTGACGTAATAAAAGTTTGCCACAAACTCATTTATTCAAGCACATATTATAACGTATATTAATCAGATATTAATATAACATAAAGCGTATATTAAAATAATTTAAAGTTTATTATTATAACAAGACCAATTTCAATTTGTAATTTAATAGAATTCAATACCAATTTAGTTTGAAATTTATTTTTATAAGAAATCCAATTTGCTAATAAATTTTTTTAAGGCATCTAGACCATTGAAAATGCTTTTAGGAACGCATTTTGGAAATTTTATATTAATGAAATGGGCGAACGTTCTGTTATAAAATCTTAATTAGTTAATTGATGAAAAGGTGTCGTGATTATAATCTTGCTTATTTCAAATAACTAAATTGAATACTCAAAAATTCATGTTCACTTAAAGTTACGCTTAAATTCATATATTTTATATGTTACATCGAGAAAGATAATAAATAGAATAAATGTTACGACTAACAGTATTCATTTTATATTTGACATTCAATAAATTTTTACATCTGCAAATCATTCATCGAAATACTTTTTATGTCTAAGAAAAATGCAATCTCGCGTGTTCCAAGTTTATTTTCGTTCCCAGTTAATTTACTTTGCAACTCTTGCAGCAAACTTGCAACATTCATTCATCAGAATGTTAAATTATCTTCTAGTGAACGGAATTCGAGGTTACAAACATTTCGTGCCGCACGATACCTCAAGGTTCCTGTACTCTGCTTTAATTACTCGCGATAATTACGCCGAACGAAAAAAGATCCGGATCTGTCTGATCCATTTTAACCAGTGCGCTGCAGCGTAGTGGAATGTCAACAATTATATGGAAAAGATTAATCTACAAATCGGACGGATACTTTTAAGTGAGGAAAGAGGACAGAGAAGAAGGAAACAGTGTTCTTGGAAAATATACACGCTCGAGTATCACGGAAAATTACGATGATCCTGAATTACAACGTCGCAATTGGCTAAATTGCTTCCTTCCTTTTTGCACAGCAAGTCTTTATACAAAATCTTGCAATGGTATATCCTGATTTGTTTTATGATGGCGCTAATAATTTAGCAGTTGATGCGACATAAAACTATAGATCAAAGAAAAACAGTTTATTCCCTTACCGTAACTCACTATATTATATTTTTTTTCTAATTATTTTGCCACAGCAAGTAAATGTTTTTTATTTTGGGTTTTTATATGTTTTTTCCACAGCTGTGTTGCAAATCCTCTTTTTGTTTCTAGTTCTATTAAGTATTAATTTTTTCAGGCGCAGAAATGTAGCTCTTGAAAAAGATCCACACAGGGATCGAAACGTTGAGTTAAATTAATTTGCGAACTTGCTGTTGTTTTTAATAATCGATTTTCTGCAATTCGAAATTATACTTAATCTTTGGTACAAAAAATCAAATTCCAAGACCAGATAGATAGTACCACCCAATTTTAATAAAATTGAAAAAATTGTAAAAGATTAAGGTACTTTTTTACTTTGATGACATTTCCACTTAGGAACAACATGATTTCATGAATATACAATAGAATGCAATTTTAGCTAAAGCTTGAGGTAAATGCAAAAATAAACTACCGTAAATCAAAGGATTTATGTAATGTGTATTCATGAAAATGTTGCATAGAGTCCTTGAGTATGTATATAATAATTACTGTTGCAGTGCTATGCGATGTAGCAACATAAATTAGCCATTATAAAGGAATCAATTTACATAACATTATCGATTCATATTCTAAAAATAACATGCCAAGTGTTTTAATAAAGTATAAAACCATGATTTAGAAATTAAGAATGCTTTCAAAAGATTCTGAGATTATAAAATGTTCAAACCAGTGTTCGAGGATTTTTGTTAATAACTCGAGAGCAAAACGTTTCGTGAGAAATTGACAAAGGAGAAAGGTACTTAGAACTGTGACTCACCTCGGGAATTACCCCTTACAGTTTCCCTCAAACTTTTTACGACACCCTGTATATATGTACGTAGTACATGGCGAACAAAGTGTTCGTCTATATAAATAATTCCGCTTAATTAAAGTAAGGATTCATTCAACGAATTTGGTTGATTTAGAATTTACATGTTGACTATTAGTATCCCATAAAAGTACTATTAAAAAGTCAATAAAATCGAAATGAACGTCATTCATTCGTGCGTATAATTTTTCTGGGCTACAGCAGATCAAACCTGTTTTCCGTAACGGAAGCATACTAATTCATAGAAGCTGAGTTATTGCATAAGTATAATTTGTAGTACAATGTGCTATTATATGCGTATACTTCAAACCTCAATATTTTATTTATGCTGTAATTAAAAAATTGATCGCTATAATGAGTTTTACTAATTAAAATAATTGATGATAATTATACTTTCGTTTACTACGTTATTATGTAATTTCACAGTTCAAGGCGCAATGTTTTTTAATTCTTAACATTCTATTTGTAACTACTTATGCATTTATGACAGAACTTAAATATTTTTATATAATATAGAACAATATTAAAGAAATATATATTTGTAATATTAATAAGTATGCAATATTATTTCCTGTAATCAAGATGCGACATTTTGCTTAAGGCTCCACAGTCTCATTGGAAAATTAAAGTATTGCAAATACAATTTACAGCATTACGCACGCACGAAACGATTCAATTGATTTTGCTGATGTTTATTTCTGAAAGCAATTTGCAAGTATAACTCGTCCCAATTTCTTAGAACATCCTGTACACGAAACCAAGATTCTCACAGGATAAAACCATATTCATGAGCAACAGAAAGTGACCGTGGGCGGTGGTACCATGCGAGTTAAAACCGCAAAACGGAACCTATCCTGCTGTTGTGTGAGGATGTTGTCCCGCAAGTACATAGACACACGGATACGCAAGTGCACACATTCTCATACGTGTAAAGATTGTAAAACGCGGTCTTCCTTGAAATCTGTGTAACCAAGATTACATGCAGAATGTTGTCTTTCGTCATAAATTAATTTAATTCTTTATACATAGAACAAAATCGTATTTTTTTCTTGATAAACTACGAATCTTTATATGTATATAATAATTCTATAAAAATTTGTAAATCACATTTGTTTGACAGAATTTAATTTTTACGATGACATGTCAAGTTTCGTATGATCTATGAAATGTTCAGTTTTTGTTTTGTTGATAAACCGCTTTCGTTTTACCCAATTTTTACAGCTGTTGAGTCGACAGTCAATGTATTAAAGTTCAAAGTAAATAAAATCTTTTAAAGAACGCTCGGCGAATTGAATCAAAGGACAAGAACAAAGGAACTAACGGTTGGGGAGCATATTAAGGTTATTCAACTTACGAGGTTGGATGATTAACGGAAATACCATGCTCGTTGCTTCCGCCTTCCTTGACCGGGCTCTTCTCGATCTCCAAAATGGGATCCTTCGACTGGAAGGCCCCATAAGTGCTCCCATTCCTGTAAAACAATTCATGTAAATATCAGTATATGCAGTGCAACAATTAACCCCTTCATATACGAGTTAAATGAAGTTCGATACCACCATTATGCAGATTTTTAAAATCGACAATATGTATGAAGAGAAACAAAATTGCAGGTACATTAAGTTATAGTACATTCGCTTAAAAAAACAAGACACAGGAGCCAAATAGAAATGTAAAGTCATTAATAATTGTAAGCCAATAAAAATAATATATCAATACTCTAAGATTGTTTTTTTTCTTTTCACTGTTTTAAATTGCACCCACTCATTTTTGTGATAAATACATTTGTACAAGACACAGGAGCAAAATATAAATGTAAATTTGTTATTAATAATTTTAATGCAGTGAAAACAATATATCAATACTCTAAGACTGTTATAAATCTTTTCACTGTTTTATAAATTGCACCCACTCATTTTTGTGATAAATACATTTGTACAAGACACAGGAGCCAAATAAAAATGTAAAGTTGTGGTTAATAATTCTAAGGCAGTGATAATAATATATCAATACACCAAGAGTGTTTTAAATCTTTTCACTGTTTTAAATTGCATCCATTCATTTTTATGATAAATACATTTGTACAAGACACAGGAGCCAAATAGAAATGTAAATTTGTCATTAATAATTTTAAGTGAGTGAAAATAATATATCAATACTCTAAGACTGTTATAAATCTTTTCACTGTTTTAAATTTCACCCAATCATTTTTGTGATAAATACATTTGTACAAGACACAGGAGCCAAATAGAAATATAACTTTGTCATTAATAATTTTATTCCAATAAACACAATATATCAATACTCTAAGAGTGTTATAAATCTTTTCACTGTTTTAAATTGCACCCAATCATTTTTGTGATAAATACATTTGTACAAGACACAGGAGCCAAATAGAATTGTAAATTTGTCATTAATAATTTTAAGTGAGTGAAAATAATATATCAATACTTTAAGAGTGTTTTATTCTTTTCACTGTTTCACAAATTGCACCCACCCATTTTTGTGATAAATGCATAAAATCCGGAGTCTACCAATGACATTTCAAATGATCGTATGCCTCTCTGTTACGGGAACTCGAGACCGGTCGCAACAACTACAACTAGACCACGCGGCTGCCGGCTGTTTCTGTATAAAGTTACGCATGCATTTTCCCATGAATGTCAAACCAGTTACTCCCAGGATTTACGATTATCATGCCACGGCTTCTACGTTGTATCATAGACTCCTTGGCGCTGATCGAGTTGGCGATCTCCTTTAACGTACAGATTTATACTTTCACCAGACCTATTGTAAAAACTGAACAGCAGCCAATGTCGAAATTATTTCGAGCATCAGTGATACGGTATGCCATCGTTACGGTCTCGTCATTAGGCCAAACCATAAAATCTTTTTACTTTAAGACAATTTTGTCATTTCTGATTTTTTGATACAGTCCAACCACGATAGCAGAAATCTCTATAGGACAACAATTTTCGCTTTTTATATATGTAAGTTGAAATATAACTTACAATTCGTTTTATTTCAATTATTTACCACATGTCCAGATTCATTGTTTTACCTCTGCGACATTAATTAGACAAGAAATAGAGCCCAACTTTTTAATTCAAGCAATGAATTTTAACGAATAAGATATTTTCCCTCTTGTTCGTCGACGTTTTGCCAAAGAGAATAAATAGGAAAATATTTTATTGATTAAAGTTCATCGCTTTAATAAAGAAATTCGGTTTTATTTCACCTTATGTTATAATTAAAATTATTTCACCTAAAATTTACCTGTACAAATCTGACTTTTCAAACACATGACATCATTAGATGTACTCTATGAAAAAAGTCTACGTAAAAATACGTATGTATTTCCATTAAAAAGATAATGCAACTGTTGATTGCACATGCACTATTGCACTTTAAAAAATGATAAGGTCCTAAGGATGTAGCACGCTTTAAACCATTCATCCTTTTTCTTTCATGTTTTTCTATAACTGTACATGTAACGAAGTTATAGCCCGAAATAATTGCGTGAACCACCTGTATAATTCACTGATATTTACTAAAACATATCGTATGTACATGTGGGATCACCAATGGTATTTGCTCGCCTGCTCAAGAAAAAATTACGACCTTGGCCTCATAGTACCAAGAACTGGCATATGTGATAACCGGATGAATGATCCAGCGGAATGATCAATATACGCTGCCAAAACAAACCTCTCGAGATGCTACTATCAGGTAGTCAGCGTTCCCCGTAAAAAATTGTTTACAAATATTGTTGTCTAAGGGAAATCAGAGCCGTAAAACTGCCCACATATTTAAGGCGGTAGACACAGTGGCGGCTCAAGTTAAATGGAGGCCCCGAGCGGTAAAAATTTTAGAGCCCTCAAACTCAAGTTACAAATAGAAGTTGCATGAAAACTCTCCTAAACTTATTAACAAAAAAGAAGAGTAATGGAAACGCCTAAGTTGCTTCGTGTATTACCATTATAAAAGATCATTAGAAAAGATCTTGTACCCTCGAAAGTCCTATATCTACGTTTATGAGGTGTAATTTGCATTATACGACATCTGTAGCTATCACAGCTTCATGAAAATAGCTACATGTGCAGTTGTATGCTTCCGAATAATGCAAACTACGCCGTCGAATAATGCAGTTTTATCATAGCAAGTTTTATCACAGCACTTTTATCAATATGCAATTTTATCTAGCGTATTCGACAACATCCATACCTCGCTATATTGCCGCTCTTTATACCCATTTCGCTATAACTGCATTTTTTAAATTATATCACTTTTTCGATTTACGGCAAAAAATGATGTAACTGTTAGGCGACCTTCTATTTACTCGCTTCGAGAGAGTTCCAGCTTTTTAGGCAGCACTGCTACATTATTTTTTATAGAAGATTGGAACAGATTCAGTTGAATTTGTATGGGTTTGTATCAAAATAATTAATTCGTTATACGGCTTTTCGCTTCACGGCCAACTTTTCCGGAACGTATCTAGGCCGTAAAGCGAGATATGAAAACAATATATCAATACTAAGAGTGTTTTAAATCTTTTCACTGTTTTAAATTGTACCCATTCATTTTTGTGATAAATACATTTGTACAAGACACAGGAGCCAAATAGAAATGTAAATTTGTCATTAGTAATTTTAATGCAGTGAAAACTATATATCAATATTCTAAAACTGTTATAAATCTTTTCACTGTTTTAAATTGCACCCAATCATTTTTGTGATAAATACATTTGTACAAGACACATGAGCCAAATAGAAATGTAAAGTCATTAATAATTTTATTCCAATAAAAACAATATATCAATACTCTAAGTGTTATAAATCTTTTCACTGTCTTAAATTACATTCATTCATTTTTGTGATAAATACATTTGTACAAGACACAGGAGCCAAATAAAAATGTAAATTTGTCATTAATAATTTTAAGCCAGTGAAAATAATATATCAACACTCTAACAGTGTTTTATTCTTTTCACTGTTTTATAAATTGCATCCATTCATTTTTGTGATAAATAGATTAGTCCAAAACGCAGGAGCCAAATAAAAATGTAAATTTGTCATTAATAATTTTAAGCCAGTGAAAATAATATATCAATACACCAAGACTGTTTTATTCTTTTCACTGTTTTAAATTGCACCCACTCATTTTTGTGATAAATACATTTGTACAAGACACAGGAGCCAAATAAAAATGTAAAGTTGTCATTCATAATTTTAAGCCAATAAAAATAATATATGAACACTCTAACAGTGTTTTATTCTTTTCACTGTTTTATAAATTGCATCCATTCATTTTTGTGATAAATAGATTAGTCCAAAACCTAGGAGCCAAATAAAAATAGAAAGTTGTGGTTAATAATTCTAAGGTAGTGATAATAATATATCAATAGACCAAGAGTGTTTTAAATTGTACACATTCATTTTTGTGATAAATAGATTTGTACAAGACACTGAAAACCCCCATTTTCCTATTATCGAGAAATGAGCAATTGCAATCCTGAAATAACGTGTCTACTAAATGATTTATTATGAAACAATCTCTTTGCGAGGATTACGCTACGCCAGTCCTCTAGTTTCAAAATGGCTTCCAGGTCAATTATTCTCAACTGTGTGAAACTAATTACCATTATCTGTGAGATGATCGTGAATCGTAGACGGGTCATGGGACCGTGAATGCGTTAATAATCCTGCAATATCGCAACAATGAAAACGGTATCGGTTGTCCTATGATAAGTTCCTTAATGAAATGCAATGAAGTCAGCATACAAGTTGCAAGACCAAGTTGCAACGAGGTGAAAGTTACTTGACTATCTAATCTAGTCTTTATTTCAAGAATTCCGCATCCTATATGCAACACATTGCATTAACATTTCAAGGTGAATCCGCCATTGGACTTGTCACGAACGCCTCGTTGATTTAGAGAAACAATTTAAACAGTTCCCCGGTTAGACACGTAAAAGTATCGAATTTATCACGCGTTATTTATAATTCTTTGACCATCGCAGCTGATTTTCCATTTAAAACCCACGCAACCTCACAAGCCGGTCATGTTCGACGAAACAGTCACTATAATTAACCGGATTTCGTCATTTCCATGTATCGAACCTGAGAGCCACGAATAAGATATGTTAATGAGCGGACCGCGAATTTTATACGTTTATCAGAAAAATGAGTGGGTGCGATTCGAAACAGGAGAAAAATAATAGGATTCAACGCTGGAACTACAGAGTCTGCCAAAATAACAGGATCATTCTTTTTTAATACACATCTACGATTATTGAGAGTATGGATATATATTCCTGGGGAATTGTCCAATAAATTTATTTGCATTTTCCGATTCTGAGGTTTCGTTATAAAATCTGTTTTTTTTTATTCCTGTGCAGAAAACTAGGGCTGGACAATAATGACGATACAATAGAAAAGGAAAGAAGGTGATTCCTTCTGTAAATATACATATATATAGATTACAAGTGCGAAACATGATTTTTACTGCAAACTTACTTTTATATACTTTACTTTTTTATAAACTTTACTGTTTATATAACAGTTATGTTCAATATAATTGATAAAGAAATTGCATGCAATAGTACTACTCGAGAAATTCAGTTTAAATTATGAAAGAAATAGTAAAATTCGAAAATGACGAAAATCTAATTATAACTTATTAATCAATTAATCAATTGCGATTAAATATTTAGCATGTTAGTATATGGATAACACAAATCTACAGAACACATTTTTTAAGTTTTCGTTGCAACCGCAAATAGAAAAGTTATATAAACGACTTTATAATATTTTTCATTAAATACTAAAGGTGCTTGGACTATTCGTAAGACAGTTATTCTGATTTAAGTTGAAAAGATGAATACATAAAAATATAAAATAAATAAAATAAAAATATAAAATTATACAAAATTGTCTTTTGCAGTACACTTCGCATAAAACAACTAAACGAACAGAAAGTTGGTGGGATTTATAACAAATCTGAATACATAGAAGTGGGGATTAAAAAAGTACCGAGTTAATCTAAATGTAAACATATTTGATGATGGAAATGTCCAATGACTAGACTGCGCATCTTTATGCAAAACAAAATTTTCCAAGTCAATTGCAAGAAACGAGAGGAGTATAAACATTAATTCCATCATTCCCTTTCTTATAGAATTTGAATCAGTCACAAGCAATATAGTTGTCTGATATTTTCACTTTTTTATGTTTCATGTATTCACCTTTGCAATTTGAATCAGTCCAAGCAATTTTAGTATTTAATGAAAAATATTATAAAGTCGTTTTTATAACTTTTCTATTTGCGGTTGCAACGAAAACTTAAAAAATGTGTTCTGTAGATTTGTGTTATCCATATACTAACATGCTAAAAATTTAATAGCAATTGATTAATTGGTTAATGAGTTATAATTAGATTTTCGTTAGAAACATAAATAAAAAAAATGGCAAAAAGTGAATTTTACTATTCCTTTCATAATTTAAACTGAACGCATTCGTTTCTTTAGTCGTCATTGCTATAAATGCATAAAATCCGCAGTCTACTAATGACTGATTGTTTCAGGTGCAACATTTTCCCGACGGACTTTCCCGAAGTCTTATTAATGACGAATGTAGTTGTATTGTTGCGCAGCACGTCCCCAGGGCGCAGACAAACCATAAACAATTGCGTACGTTGATTGCGATTCTAATTTCCGTCCATCTGACAGTGTTTATACATCTCCGCAGATAAGCTTGTTGCGTAATGGATGACTTGCACACGAGGAAACTTCGATCGCTTTGATGGAACCATATTTCCATTGGATTGTCGTTGCGGCCTTACGAAAGATGGATTAGCAGGGGAAAAACTGAATCGAATGCCCCGCAGGTTTTATTCCTCGGCGTTTGATCAAAGATATATTACTCGGTGCCAAGGAGATAGGTACATACGTCACATTTGGCTCGACTCTTACTATCGAAGCGGGGAAACGTATACATAAACGCTTGGGCGTTTCGCAATTTGTCCGTTTAACGCTACCAGTCTGTGTTCCTCTTTCTATTTTCAGCATCGATGAAACGGAAAAAGATGGCTTATCGATCACCAAGATCATCAATTCTAATTCTAAGAAGATATCACAGTGAATCTCAACAGCGGATTTTATACATTTATGACAACAATCTAACTTGTAATTTAAAACAGAAAAAATATTAGAAAAATTTAAAAACACTGTTATTGTATTTTTAAGCTATTAAATATATTAAGAAAGGAAATAAACTTCTATTTTACTCCAATTTATTGTAATTCATATAAAAAATTGTTATTCTGCATAAAGATCCGCGGTATAGTAATAATATTGGTACACTTTTTAAAGGACCATACCACTTGGAGTTTTTTTCGAGAGGTTAGAACAATTAGTTTACTATAAGACGTGAAAAAAATTGCAATTAGTTGGAATTAAAGAGAAAATACTAAAAGTTGTACGTTTTGTAGATCTATATCAATTATATGGGCATATTCTGAAAGAAACTTAAGATATTCTACTTTAATAAACATATACATATACATTCTATTCTTGTAATTAACATATTCTAATTTAAAATTAGTTTCGTATTAGACTTATTCATAAAACCCGCAGTCTTGTAATAAACATCGTATACAAATGTATAAATATAGCTTCTTAAACTAAATAAGGTAAATGTGTTTGGTGGAAAACAAGCGATAGTCATTAGTCATTGACCTCTTCATCAATAGACATTTTTAAATACTCGATTACTAATTAATTTACTTAATTAATTTACCTATGAGGCTCTTTGAGCGTCGTTTCGTCGTGCATGGAACTCTTCTTCATAGTGGGACTGTTGTACATTTCCATCTGCAACAATAATTACATACGTGTTATTATAGAATTAAAGGTTCAAGCATTGATTAGGCTAGATCGTAAGCAGATTTTATTTACAGGTCTGATAGAAGTTGTTCATGCTCCGATCAGATTAAAATATTACATGAAGTAAATTATCAATAAGTATTTAAAGAACTTTCCAAGCTCCTAAAGTATTTAATAGAGAATAAATTATATTGTACTGGCAAAAGTACTAAATTAGTGACGAATACACAATTTTAAATATTATTTATAAAATAATATTATATTATTTAAATACTATTTAAATAAAAATT
>JAQQRZ010014294.1:0-14792 GCA_028455615.1 Lasioglossum zephyrum
AGGAAAAAGGGAATTTGGAAAGGACTGGGGTAGGAGAGTATGGCTCTTCGACAAGTTGGTGTGGTCGGTGATCAGCTGTGGGGTAGAGATATGGGGTTGGATAGAGAGAGAGGGCTTGGAAAAGCTACAGGAGAGGTTCTTAAGATGGGTTTTAGGAGTGGATAGAACAACGCCAGGGTATATGGTGAGAGAGGAATTGCAGAGGGAGTTACTGTGGGGAAGGGCATCTATCTATATATATACATATATATATATATATATATATATATATATATATATATATATATATATATACAATATATATATATAAATTTCTTAGTAAAGAGATATAATGTATTTTTTACAAATATTTACATTTAACAATTTTATTATGTTTTACTTTTTATACTTGCTGCTGCATTCCTCGGCACCTCACTATGCCCTACTATGCTGCAAAACAAAATATGAAAAAAAGTTAAAATTTATGATGAAAATAAAATTCGAAAAATTATTTCTACACTTGTTTAGACACTGAGCTAACTTCTTTTTTCGATCTTATTAATCCACTTTTCAACACAATATAAAACAATGTAAAAACAATATAAAAATGTCAACTATAAATTGAAAAATCGTAACCGCAACAATGAGACACTGTGATTTACAATTGGCAGTGATTTTTGAGGTTATGATCGAATACATGAAGAACGTTATGAACAAACAGTAGCGCCCACTAGCGCCAAAGATTGGAACATCAGTCACGTCCAATCACGTGATATGCTGCGATCGTGGGTGCCATCTAAAATAAGTAGCACCCAGTAGCGGCAAAGATTGGAACATCCATAGTAGCACAAAAATATTGGATGAATATTTTTTTCAAATATTGGAAAATTTTTTTTAAGCCACATTTTTTCATATGAGAAAAATATTGGATCTGAATATTGTATACATGTACAAGAAATATAAATTAAATGTTTAAAAAATATAAGCTAAATATTCAGAGAATATAAACTAGATATTTAAAAAATATAAAGTAAATGTGAATCCAATATTTGAAAAATATAAATTCAATATTTAAATAACATTCAATAAAATTTTTAAATGTAAGAAAAAGTTATAACAAAAATTAGAAACTATGAATATCTATTACTTTCTGTGCACTGCTTGAGGGAATATTCCATTTTATCTTCCAAAATATTATATCTTTATAATATTTTTATATTATATTATTTAATTTCTGATATTACATAAAGATTTATTTTATAATAAGAAAAAAATATAAAAACAATATAAAAATGTCAACTATAAATTGAAAAATCGTAACCGCAACAATGAGACACTGTGATTTACAATTGGCAGTGATTTTTGAGGTTATAATCAAATACATGAGGAACGTCATGGGCAAACAGTAGCGCCAAAGATTGGAACATCAGTCACGTCCAATCACGTGATATGCTACGATCGTGGGTGCCATCTAAAATAAGTAGCACCCAGTAGCGGCAAAGATTGGAACATCCCTAGTAGCACAAAAATATTGGATAAATATTTTTTTCAAATATTGGAAAAATTTTTTTTAAGCCACATTTTTTCATATGAGAAAAATATTGGATCTAACTATTGTATGCATGTACAAGAAATATAAATTAAATGTTTAAAAAATATAAGCTAAACATTCAGAGAATATAAACTAGATATTTAAAAAATATAAAGTAAATGTGAATCCAATATTTGAAAAATATAAATTCAATATTTAAATAACATTCAATAAAATTTTCAGATGTGGGAAAAAGTTATAACAAAAATTAGAAACTATGAATATCTATTACTTTCTGTGCACTGCTTGAGGGAATATTCCATTTTATTTTCCAAAATATTATATTTTTATAATATTTTTATATTATATTATTTAATTTCTGATATTACATAAAGATTTATTTTATAATAAGAAAAAAATATAAAACAATATAAAAATGTCAACTATAAATTGAAAAATCGTAGCCGCAACAATGAGACACTGTGATTTACAATTGGCAGTGATTTTTGAGGTTATGATGGAATACATGAAGAACGTTATGAACAAACAGTAGCGCGAAAGATTGGAACATTAGTCACGTCCAATCACGTTCAATCACGTGATATGCTGCGATCGTGGTGCCATCTAAAACAAGTCCCTCGTAAGCGAACTAAAGCGGGCCAAGGTCATACATAAGAGCTGTCTCCCCCTGACGCAGACACAGCATACGGAATACGGAACACGGATGTAGCATTCCACTTTCTTACAGGATACGCAATAGTTTACAATAGCGATTTTAGAACAGTGTCAATGAGAACTGCCTAGATTTCACCGAAGCATATAATAATCGGCAACTTTCTCGGTGCTCGACAGCCATACGTTGAAACGCGATTCGATACCGATCTGCAACAGGATCTTCTACCACTTCTCGGGTGAAAATTCACCATTTTCTGTTTCCAGATACTGTATTGTTATTATCATTATTTATTATAGACCGACTGAAGCTTGTACATAAGTGTTTACAATAAAAAAATTAATCTATTAATCTATCTATCTTCTATCTACAGGGTGGGCGCCACATTTTGCCATCTAGATTTATGTCATTATTATTACGCATAGCAAACAATGTTTTAGATGAAGTTGAATGGTTTTGAGAGGGACACATTCTGATGGTATACTTTTTTTTGTAGCTGGACGTGTAAAGGATATATGAAGGTCATTAATGTTTTTTAAAATGGAATCATATATTTTTTATTGCTTTAGCTGGTGCTCCTTCATATTCTTTACAAAAAAGGATTAATCTATTTGTGTAAAAAAATCATTAGTTTAGGAGATATTGTAATTATAATTTGTTAGGAAATCTCGACTCTCTGGTCAATAATATCAATTCAATATAATAATGTAGTTAGACATAGACATAAGACGATGTAATTATAATTTCATTAATTATAATATTTGATATTTTATTTCCCGTGCAACATTATTGGAGTAAGTACAATAAGTAATTCAGAAAGTATATGTTACACATGATTGATTTTATTGATTATTATTAATGGCGGAACCACCGGACGTGACACCTATAATTTATGATGTAAATTAGGTCAGGCCGGATTCAATGGCTAGAAATAAGACGAATATCAAGAATAACTAAATTGGATGGGAGGCTTCATTTTCATGAAAATTTTTAAATATTAGTCGAATACCATAATAATGGAATAAAGTAATGGAATAAAATAATGGAATAAAGTAATCGAATAAAATAATGGAACATAATAATGGAATAAAAGTAATGCAATAAAATAATGGAATAAAATAATGGAGTAAAATAATGGAATAAAGTATTGGATTAAAATAATGGAATAAAATAACGGAATAAAATAATCGAACAAAATAATGGAATAAAATAATGGAACATAACAATTGAATAAAGTAATGCAATAAATTAATGGAATAAAATAATGGAATAAAATACTGGAATAAAAGTAATGCAATAAAATAATGGAATAAAATAATAGAGTAAAATAATGGAATGAAGTATTGGAATAAAATAATAGAATAAAATAACGGAATAAAATAATCGAAAAAAATAATGCAATAAAATAATAGAACATAACAATGGAATAAAGTAATGGAATAAAATAATTGAATAAAATAATGGAACATAACAATGGAATAAAGTAATGGAATAAAATAATGGAATAAAGTAATGGAATAAAGTAATAGAATAAAATAATGGAATAAAGTAATGGAATAAAGTAATGGAATAAAATAATGGAATAAAATAATGCAATAAAATAATCGAATGAAGTATTGGTATAAAATAATTAAATAAAATAGTAGAATAAAATAATGGAACATAATAATGCAATAAAATAATGGAATAAAATAATCGTATGAAATAGTTGTATAAAATAATTAAATAAAATAGTAGAATAAAATGATTGGAAAAATACTAATAATTCATCTGTATCTATACCTAACACGCACCCGATTTTTGAGAACTTCTATTTGTTGAGAATATCTTCTGATCTATCGGACAATTCTTTCAGTTTCTATATAAAAAAAATTGACGAGAGTCCTAGACGGTCGTACAAAGGAGCATATACCCTGCAACGATCGAGCGCGATGAGTGGAATCGACGAGTGGTGCAACGGGCTCGTCCGTCTCGCCTCGCGTCGCCTATAGAAATACCTGAATTAACTACACGAAGAGACCGGGGCATCGAGCTCGGTCCCACGAAAAGGGGAACAATGTCGCGATGTATGTACGTGGGAAATGGTTCATCGGAAAGAACGCATCGACGACGCGACACGCTGCGCTAGCTTCAACTCTAGCCCCTTGTAAGGTGAAAACACGCATATTGGAATCACGCTTAATGAAAAAGTTGACGTACTAGGTAAAGAAGCGTGTCTCTGTTGGCTGTTTCTTCTAACCTCTTAGTTCCGTACTCTGAGTTTGCTTATAGTTTTAGGAAACAAGGTACTTATTTTAGATGGCGCCACGATCGCAGCTTATCACGTGATTGAACGTGACTGATACCTAGTAGCACAAAATATTATATACACATTCATATAATATTAAAAAGAGATTCAATCTCTTATTAACATTTAAATATACATACAATATTTATTTTATATTAAGTAACAAATATTTCTTTTTAAATATGCAGGAAATATCTATTTCATATTACGAGAAAAATATTTTTTTCTAAATACAAAATGAATCTCTATTTAATATTAGAAATAGAATATTTTTTTCCTAATGTACAGATAATATTTATTTCATATTGTAAAAAAAATATTTTTTTCTTATTATAAAATAAATCTTTATGTAATATCAGAAATTAAATAATATAATATAAAAATATTATAAAGATATAATATATTGGAAGATAAAATGGAATATTCCCTCAAGCAGTGCACAGAAAGTAATAGATATTCATAGTTTCTAATTTTTGTTATAACTTTTTCGTACATCTGAAAATTTTATTGAATGTTATTTAAATATTGAATTTACATTTTTCAAATATTGTATTCACATTAACTTTATATTTTTTAAATATCTAGTTTATATTCTCTGAATATTTAGCTTATATTTTTTAAACATTTATAATTTATATTTCTTGTACATATATACAATATTCAGATCCAATATTTTTCTCAAATGAAAAAATGTGGCTTAAAAAATATTTTTCCAATATTTTTGTGCTACTAGGGATGTTCCAATCTTTGGCGCTAGAGGGCGCTACTGTTTGCCAATGACGTTCTTCATGTATTTGACTATAACCTCAAAAATCACTGTCAATTGTGAATCACTTTGTCTCGTTGTTGCAGCTACGATTTTTCAATTTATAGTTGACATTTTTATATTGTTTTTACATTGTTTTATATCGTGTTGAAAAGTTGATTAATAAGCTCGAAAAAAGAAGTGTGCTCAGTGTCTAAACAAGTGTAGAAATAATTTTTCAAAATTGGGCGACACTCGATGAACTTATTTTAGAGCTTATTTTTCAAACTTTATTTTGTTCATAAATTTTAACTATTCTTCATATTTCGTTTTGTAGCAGAGTAGGGCATAGTAAGGTGCAGCGGAGTGCAGCAGCAAGTATAAAAAGTAAAACATTACTTATTATTTATATAATATTATTGTGTATTATTGTTATGTATCATTCTCTCTCTATGATTTATGATTTATTATTATTATTATGAGCCACGAACTTCAGTGGCGACATCTAATTTAAGTCCCTATGTCTTGAACTAAAAACCAACATATATATATATATATATTATAAAAATTAAAGCAAACAACCCACTAAAATACTCTGTATTAAAACCAGAAACTAATTCAGATTCCCCCTCAACGAAATCAAAAGGTGTTCGATTTAATTCAATTAATATTCTAACTATAAATATTAAATAAATAAGTAAATTATTAATAAAAACGTATTACTGGTGACTTCACCTTAATTGCAATGGAGTTCATTTTCTCATGAACTAACCTAACCACTATAAATATTAAATAAATAGGATAAATTATTAATAAAAACTTATTACTGGTGACTTCACCTTAATTGCAATGGGGTTCATTTTCTCATGAACTAACCTAACTTATGACTGCGTTTTAGAAAATTAACTGGTCAATCATCGAATTTTATAGAGATCAAAGATGTAGCCTACAGAGCAGAACTGCGAGCGGTGTTTTTACAGCGAGGAGACGAAAAATGTAGCTTTTCTTTTTTTTTAATTTTCAACCCTAAACCCGGATCGGGAACGACCAACGACCGAAGGAAAGCGAACGGTACGACGTAAAAAATGAAGAGAAAAAAGAAGACGGAAGCTGACTTGTCGAAGCCGTACTCGGCTGTGCTAGTTCAACCGCTGTGCGAAAATTCGATACGACGCGCGACGCAGGTCCGACAACACGTTTCAACGTTTCTCTGCAAGTTTCAGACCTTCCGGTGCGATGGTCGGAAAACGAGCCGGGAATCGAGTCGAATGTGCGTCGATGAGGGTAAATGATCGATCTCCACTACTCTTTACCTGTGAAGAAGAGTAGTGAGATGAGTAGATGAGTATCGAAAGAGAGAGAGGAGGGGATGAACAGATTTGTTGACTTTTAGGCTGCGCTCATACAGAGGCGTAACTTAGGAAAAACGTCGAAAAAATCCACACTATCCACCATTTTGAATTACAGTATTTTATCGATAATTGTCCTCAACACGGGTCTGCCCCAGGACAATTATCCGGCAGGGATACTGTTCTTTGCCACGAATGCCATGAATATGTCTGTGAAAGTTATAAATATTTAGGGAAACTGTAACTGTGTAATATACATACATGTATTTTATTGCTCATTCATTTTTAATTTACTCTTATTATTTTAAATATGGCTAACTATTTGTATCACTGTTTTGTCGTTCTTTACAATTCTTTATGCAACAAGTTTGCATCATTTTTTCAAATTTTTACCAAACAATGAACTTGTAAAATATACTTGTGTACTGTGTACTCGCATCGTCTCATACACTATCCACCATTTTGAATTACAGTATTTTCTCGATAATTGTCCCCAACACGGGTCTGCCCAGGGACAATTATCCGCCAGGGATACTGTTCTTTGCCACGAATGCCATGAATATGTCTTTGAAAATTATAAATATTGATTTTATTATGATTGATATATTATTGATTTAATATTTCATTTTATTGCTCGTTCATTTTCACTTTACTCTTATCATTTTAAATATGGCTAACTATTTGTATCACGGTTTTGTCGTTCTTTACAATTCTTTATGCAACAAGTCTGCCCCATTTTCTCAAATTTTTATCAAATGATGAACTTGTGAAATAGTGATGTTATAAAATATTATTGTGCACTGTGTACTCGCTTCGTCTCATACACTATCCACCATTTTGAATCATCTATAATCGAGGCTTGTGGGCACTAGATAATTTTTTATCTCGTCACACTACATCGTATGCACATACTATACCTATGCCACGTCTATGAGTATATATGGTCTAACAAGGAGAGTGCAAGGACGTTGTCACACCGATTTAGTTGAGACGCTGTATACTTATAGATCTCGATCTCCCATTTACGAATATATATCATTATAGACGCTAACACTCAATAGTTTTTGAGATATTCATAAACAAAGTTCTTAAGTGTTATACAACGAGACTTCCACCCGGTGGGCTAGGGTTCGATTCTCGTTTGGTGAAAATTTTTTTTTTCATATTTATTTAAATTATTTATTCGCTGTGTAACATTGACTTGTCTATATGAGATTGTACATTTATTACAAGTTGAAGAACAAAAGGATTAATAAATTATAAATAAATTCGCTGTGTAACATTAACTTGTTCGTAAGATATTGCACATTTATTTATATACAAGTTAAAGAACAAAGTATTAATAAATTATAAATAAATTCGCCGAAATTAATTCGTTATATACCTCTGAAATAAATATTCGTTGTATATCTCCTCTACAATAGCAGATTTAAGCAGTAATGTAAGAACTTTGTTTATAAATATCTCAAAAACTATTGAGTGTTAGCGTCTATAATGGTATATATTCGTAAATGGGAGATCGAGATTTATAAGTATACAGAGTCTCAACTAAATCGGTGTGACAACGTCCTTGCACTCTCCTTATAAGACCTGCTCTCGAATTCGATGACATTTGGCGTTGGCTCCCGGAAGCCAGCGCCCTGTATGAGCACAGCCTTAAGGTCTCCGAACGCGTTGCAAATATGCAACGCGGGGGTTGCAACGAGGTTGCAATGGGTTGAACATTCTCCGGCGTAGAATCGATAAAACGGTCGGTATTAATTAATTCCGGGAATCACGGTCTCTCGCAGATGGCGCTGAGGGCGTTGCGTATCCCGTCTCGGTCGATCGTTAAAACCTCGGTGTCGACCGCTTCCACCGAAAGAGCATAATAACCGAAGGGTGGTCGTCGGCGGAGCGGTGGGGGACGGGGAGGGGTATGGAAGGGACCAAAGAGACCAAAGGGACCAAACAGAGAGAGAGAGAGCCGAGCGGGAACACTGTGGAGATGCGTGTATCAATTCGAAGAGATGAAAAGTCGAGCGGTGGCAGACGACCGCGATGGGTATAGAGAGAGAGAGAGAGAGAGAGGGAGAGAGAGAGCAGAGTACAGAGTATGGACCGGAGAATGGAGAATGAAGAGCGAACAGTCCTAGAGTAGAGACGAAAAATGATTTGCCGAGAGCTGCCCTCTCCGTCGGTTCGCGATTTCGGTCGAGTTAAGAGCAACTGCGCCTACCCGCGGGAACAGGGTAGTGATGGGCACCATCGATTAAAACTATCGACTAAATCGATAGTAGTGTGGCGACTGTAGCAACATTCAGACAACATTCATCAATGTGAACTTTCTCACAAATGTGAAGTTGTCGATTTGTTTTAAGAAACGTTTTCTTTTTATTTAAAAAAAATGTTTAATCGATAAGTTGTTTTCTTCGGAGTAGGGTCAAATAATTTAGTTGAGAAATTATTATTAATATTATTGTATTTTCAAAGTTATTAAATTATTAATTAACAAAAAAATAACTTCAGTCTTTATATATTTATTAGAGGATACAATTTACAATTCCGGTCGAGTTAAGAGCAACTGTGCCTACCCGCGTGATCAGGGTAGAGATGGGCACCATCGATTAAAACTATCGACTAATCGATAGTAGTGTGGCGACTGTAGCAACATTCAGACAACATTCACCAATGTGAACTTTCTCACAAATGTGAAGTTGTCGATTTGTTTTAAAAAACGTTTTCTTTTTATTTAAAAAAATGTTTAATCGATAAGTTGTTTTCTTTGGAGTAGGGTCAAATAATTTAGTTGAGAAATTGTTATTAATATTATTGTATTTTAACTTCAGCCTTTATATATTTATTGGAGGATACAATTAAAAAATCACTATAGATCCTCTAAAATTAATAATTTAATAACTTGTAAATATAATAATATTCATAACAATTTCTAAACTAAATTATTTGATCCTACTCCGAAGAAATCAACTTATTGATTAAACATTTTTTAGTATAAAAAGGAAACGTTTTTTTAAAATAAATCGACAACTTCACATTTATGAGAAAGGTCACATTGGTGAGTGTTGTCTGAACGTTGCTACAGTCGCCACATTAATTAACAAAAAAATAACTTCAGCCTTTATATATTTATTAGAGGATACAATTTAAAAATCCCTGTAGATCCTCTGAAGTAGCCAACTGCTATTTTCAGTCGACTAATTTTTTAAAGTATCGACTACATTGGTTGAATTTTAACGGGCGGGAGTTTTGAATTGATTTTATAAGATTTACTATCAAATACGTTCACTCATTAGCTATATCGAATAATTCGTTCGTTAATAATGTTAAATAACAATTATTATACTAGAAATGTTATACAATTATTAAATAACAATACTTGTATATTGCACTTATGGGAATAACAATTTTAATCATAACCAAAAGAGAAAGTAGTATTTTATAATTATATCTATTTTTCTAAATTTTTTCTAGTTTTTTTCAGTTCAGTTTCTTTCAATTTTTTTCAAATTCAGTAAAAAAAATTTCTAAAAGGTTCATTAACACTTTACCTTTATATATTTGTTATATTATTAATAAATGATAAAAACAAAATTTCAATCGACTAAAAACTATCCACTAAATATTTGATAGTATGTAGCAATTAAATAGTAATTAGTAGATAGTTGAATTTAATTGATGGTGCCCATCACTACATCAGGGTGTGTTCAAATTGATGGAAACCGATGTTCGCAAAAGATAAACACGAACCTGCTCTCTCGTTGATCCACGATAGTCCTTTCGTGCAGGAACGACGCGGTAATTTTTTAATTTTATTTATAACAGCTGCACATCTATCCCCCCCTCAATACATGTACCTATAAATGTTTCGAGGTATAAAGACATAATAATTGTTTCCTTATGTCGATCGTTGATTGTTGCTAACAATATTTTTATTCTTTCAGTGCACTGGTTAGATCAATTATTACTTTAAACAATATCTGCAAATTACCACAATAATTTTTGTTCGACGTTTCGATCCTTACTTCATCGATCATTTTCAAGAAGAATAAAGTCAGTAGGTTATTAAACATGATTATATGTTGTTGCGCGTTAATTTAAAGAAAGGGAGGAAACTGTCAGCTATTTGGCTTAATGCAACAAAACAAATTTATTAAATAATTGATCGAACCAGTGCGCCGAAAACGTAAAAATATTGTTAAAAAGACATAATATTGTAATAAATAATAAAGATATTGTAATAAATAAATAAAAAAAAGGAACGACGTGACCCTCTTTTCACCGATACGGTCTCCCCTCCATTTCGCCTGTTTTGGTCATCTAAAAGCTCCCTAGTAGCACATAAATATTGGATAAATATCTTATTCAAATATTGTAAAAATATTTTTTAAGCCACACTTTTTCATATGAGATAAATATTGGATCTAACTATTGTATACATGTACAAGAAATATAAATTGAATGTTTAAAAAATATAAGCTAAATGTTCAAAGAATATAAACTGGATATTTAAAAAATATAAAATAAATACTACAAAAAATGTAAAATCAATATTTGAAAAATATGAATTCAATATTTAAATAACATTCAATTGAAAAGAAGAACAAGTTAGAAAAAAATACAGGGTGTCCCAAAATTCGTGTAGTTCCCGGAAATGGGAGGTTCCTTGGGTCATTTGAAGCGACATTTTCCTTTACAAAAATGACGTCAGCGGCTTTATTTAGGAGTTATTAACGAAAAACATTGACCAATCAGAGCGCGGCTACAGCGGATTGATTCTGGCTCAGCCAATGGCGCCGCCACGCTAAGCGGGAGCTGTCGCTGAGTCGGACTCCGTTCGCTATAGCCGCGCTCTGATTGGTCCGTGTTTTTCGTTAATAACTCCTAAACAAAGCCGCGGACGCCATTTTTGTAAAGGAAAATGTCGCTTCAAATGACCCAAGGAACCTCCCATTTCCGGGAACTACACGAATTTTGGGACACCCTGTATATTCTGCATATTTAAAAAAAATTGTTACTTAATATAAGATAAATATTGTATGTACATTTGAATATTAAAAAAAGATTGAATCGCTTTTTAATATTATATGAACGTGTATACAATATTTTGTGCTACAAGGGCTACTTCTTTCTCCCTTACTCCCTTTCTCCTTACCAAAACAAAAATAGGAATTAAACACCAGCACATTTGAACTCGCGTTTCACATTCGCCCTGGTCGATCCCTCAGAAAACTCATATCCACGAAAGAGAACATCTTCCGCCAGAAATCGAACAAGCTCAAAGACACACCACACAGTGGGTTGAAACAAGAAAAACGCGGACAAAAATAATTTTTTTTGACTAAACAAAAAATGTAAAATTATATTATTAAATTGTTGGTAGATAAATAAGGCATCATATGCTGCATTTGATTTTCCAAAATTCCAATCCTGTATCCCACAATTAAATACTGAAGTTCAATAAAAATTCATAAAACTAGCAATAATTACAATCTACAAAACGGTACCATTTTTATTAATTTAAACATAGAAAAAACTTCAGAAATGATTTTTCTCCGCGTTTATTATAATCTATAAAACGATACCATTTTTATCAATTTAAACATAGAAATAAGTTCAAAAATGATTTTCTCCGCGTTTATTATAATCCATAAAACGGTACCATTCATTATCATTAATTTAAACATAGAAATAACTTCAGAAATGATTTTTATCCGCGTTTATTATAATCTATAAAACGGTACCATTTTTATTAATTTGAACATAGAAATAACCTCAGAAATGATTTTTGTCCGCGTTTATTATATTCTATAAAACGGTACCATTTTTATTAATTTAAACATAGAAATAACTTCAGAAATTATTTTTCTCCGCGTTTATTATAATCTACAAAACGGTACCATTTTTATTAATTTAAACATAGAAATAACTTCAGGAATGATTTTTATCCGCGTTTTTTTTGTTTCAACCCACTGCGCACCATTCGAGATCAACGGTCGATTTTCGGGGAAAGATTGGCAAAAGCGGCGGATAAACGACGACGCGCTGCCATCGAAAGCAACGGTGTGGGGAGGGATGGAGGACTGGAGGAAAGAAGAAAAAAACAGGGAAACATATCGACGAGACGTACGAAGCGACGAGAAGGCGAGACCGAAGAAAGCACGAAGCTCGAGAGAGCATCGTGGCGAGAGAAAGAAAGAAGAAAAACGGAATTAAAGAAAGAGCGAGAGAGAGAGTGGGGGGAGGGGAAATCAGGGAGTGGTAGAACCTGGAGAAAAGAAGAAGGACGCGTGGGGTTAGAAACAGGCTGGGAGAGCAGGGAGGGAGAGACAGAAAAAAAGAGAATGAGCGAGAACAAGACAAAGTCGTGGCAGGGGGGGCGGAGGAGGGAGAGGGATGAACGGAGGGTGAATGGTTGGGTGGAAGGGAGAAGAAGCGAGTAGTCGGAGGGCGATGAACTCTGGCGGTAGGCAGCTTCCGTCGCCAGGCAACGTCCTCCGCTTCCTCCGCCTCCTCCTCCCCCATCTGCCCTCCTATGCCCCCTCCTCCGCCACCTCCTCCGGCCCTAGGTTCCTCTCGCTCGCTCCTCGCCTCGAGGTACCAAGCCGTTATGTCGTGGTATCGTACGTAGGCAATCCTCGTCATGAACGTGGTAGTCGTGTCATTGTCTTCGTCGGTGACGATCATGGTAGTCGTTGCTGTATTTCCACGTAGCTGTTGTACGCAGCAGCTCGCGCTGCGTATTGATCGCAAGGGATGCTGGCCTGGCCGGCCAGCTACTAACGCGCTCTGTAGCTGTTGCCGTTACCATTGCCATTGCTATTGTCGCTACCACCGTTGCTACTGTTGGCTATGCTGGCTCAGCTGCCTCTGTGGGCTCTCCGTGGCCGCACACACCAGTATAGCCTCGACCACAGCCCTACCAACCCGCCCGATAGGACCTACTCGTCCCTCTCTATCTCTCTCTCCCCTACGCCGTTCGCCCACCTCGCCATTCTTTTTTCCCTCTGTTCATTCTCCCATCTCTTTCGGTGGCTTTCTACTTGGCTCGCTCACCGCGATCGACGCCCGAAAACTGCGATAACCAATGGCTGCTACCATTCTTTTCTTTGTCTGCTTATCGGAGCAACGAACTTTCCGTGGCTAAACGATACACCGAGAGAGAGAGAGAGAGAGAGAGAGAGGGAGAGAGTGTTTCGTACCTTCGCGTTTCTCGCGGAAGATCGTTTTCCGGAATTTGTAATAGAGGTCGGGCTTTTATCTGGGTGTATGAGATACTCGGGTACCCGAGTATATATGAGATACCCGAGTAGAGCAAAACTACCCGGGGTATATAATAAGACATAAGTCATAAATGATTTTGTGCAATTTAAAAGAATAATGAAATTAGAAGAACGTTGATATATTAATTTAAATTTATTAAAATCTTTCGGGACCCGAAACGTATCTCACTTTCGGGAACCCGACTATTCTCGACCGAAAATTCCTGGCCCGACCCGACTTCTCGGGTTTCCCGAGATTTCGGGTTCTCGCATAAGCCTGCCGGGTACCCGAGTACCCATGAGATACCCGGGTAGAGCAAAACTACCCGGGGTATCTCAGAAGACATAAGTCATAAATGATTTTGTGCAATTTAAAAGAATGATGAAATTAAAAGAACACGTTGATATATTAATTTAAATTTATTAAAATCTTTCGGGACCCGAAACGTATCTCACTTTCGAGAACCCGACTATTCTAAACCGAAAATTCCTGGCCCGACCCGACTTCTCGGGTTTCCCGAGATTTCGGGTTCTCGCATAAGCCTGCCGGGTACCCGAGTACCCATGAGATACCCGGGTAGAGCAAAACTACCCGGGGTATCTCAGAAGACATAAGTCATAAATGATTTTGTGCAATTTAAAAGAATGATGAAATTAAAAGAACACCTTGATATATTAATTTAAATTTATATATTAAAATCTTTCGGGACCCGAAACGTATCTCACTTTCGAGAACCCGACTATTCTAAACCGAAAATTCCTGGCCCGACCCGACTTCTCGGGTTTCCCGAGATTTCGGGTTCTCGCATAAGCCTGCCGGGTACCCGAGTACCCATGAGATACCCGGGTAGAGCAAAACTATTAGACATAAGTCATAATACAGGGTGTCCCAAAATTCGTCTAACTCCTGGAAATGGGAGGATCCTTGGGCCATTTGAAGCGACATTTTCCTTTACAAAAATGGCGTCC
>JAQQRZ010014294.1:16996-38751 GCA_028455615.1 Lasioglossum zephyrum
TGTGTGCAATTTCAAGTCTCTAGCTCATCAGGAAGTTAGTTTAAAATCAATTGCAAAATTTGCCACCGAACAAACGGACAAACAGACAAACAGACAAACAAGAAAGCGAGCTAATAAAAACGTGGTAAAAATCATACCGTTCCATTAAAAAAAAAACAGAGTTGACCTTCATATCTCCTTGACGTCTCCACCTATAAAAAAATTAATCACATCAGATTACAAGCCCCTGGATATCAAGTAAGTTTGGTTTGATCCTTTTTTTCTATCTTCAAAAGCAAGCGACTTATTCAGGTGACCTGTTTTAGGTGCTGCACCCTGTATATATGTTTGTGTGGCTACTGTTGACAGATATTTTTGCTAAAATAAATATGTCATTTTGTTCAACTCCCCCTGAGTGCGCCACTGTACAAAGTTCCCATTTGTCCATCTCCTTCGGGACTCGTTCTTGCGCATCCGGATCGTTCGTAAAATATATCGCACATAGAATAAATAACGTTGCATTTGTAATACTTTGCCTTTTGCTCTATTCGAAATAATAAATAGATGCTCGTGACCGCTCCGGACACCGTTTGGTAGCTTCGCGAAGCCTGAAACGAGTCTTTGTCGGTTCGATAGGTGTTTCGCGATAGTTTCTTGAAATAGAAAATCCGTGGACAGGGACAAACAATTTGACACGATATATTTATCGCACACCATACGTTCCTGCCGCTCGTCGTTTGCCGTGGGGAAATTAGCTTCGACTGAAAATTACTAAATGGTCAGCGACGAGATCAGCAAACACCGATGTCGATTGTAAACTGTATCATAGAACCGTTTATTAGGATGGCCAATAAGTTCCAAAGAAACATTCAACTGCGCTGCATACTAGAAGAAATTATTTGCGATCTATTAAAGACTACCTGCGACGGTGCAGTTCTGGAATGGTTCGACTACATACGGTCAAGTTGAATCGTTTCTAACATACCTACACTCATCTATAAGTATATGCGCATTTCGTAAAAAACATGGGACACCCACAAGCAGGGGGTGTCGACTCCCATGGGGACGAATTTAGTTGTAATGAGGTACCCATAGGTATGGTGGCAGCACAGTAGTGCCCTGGCGGTGGGGATACAAACAGTATCGCATCATTTCGCGGCCATCATTGCACTGTTGCTTGTTGTGACAAATGGAAAATCCAAAATAGGTACGAGACTCCTAAGATTCATGAATATTACGCAACGATACTGAGATAGTACCGTTTTATGATGAATCACTTTCTAACAAAGTAATTCCTAATTTAATCTACATTAAAATTTAAATTTGAATTATATTATGTCATTGCTCTGCGTTTTTCAATTTATACAAATTCTATAATAAATAGTGCTTTAGTAAACACATTAATGTTTTCATAATGTTTGAATCAACCGCCAAACTACCAGTTGTATTTACTTTGACTATCGATTCTATTATTGATTTCGTTTCTCGACGATCTCACGTTTTGTCCTCAGTGACTTGACAGACACCATGAAAGAAACAGTTATTTTCGAAACTCAATTCAGTGTTTAACAATTTCTATATAAAGCAGGTCAGTGATACAATAAGAATTCTGATCTATTAATCACAATTCTGATCGTATATAACTCATATTAAAAATGTTTCAGACGCAGTTTTTTGTCTTTCTTGAGAATGATAGGAACAACTATCGAAACGTTGAAAGTTAATTAACTTGTAAAATTGCTTTATGTGTTTCAAATGATCGAACCGTTGCGCCGCGCGCGCGAAAACACATTTAAATTTCTTTATTTAAGAAGTTACGATCGATAACCAAATTTATATTTATGGAAAATCCAAAAGCCTAGGAGAAGCAATAGACAAAAAGGGATACGCAAAAATGAAGGAATTGCAAATTGAATGAGGTAATTGTCTACTATTATTAACTATTTCCATCACTATATATTTCTACTCTCAATAAATTATATAATTTAATTATTTTATTCTTATATGGTATAACGTTACGATTTCGCGTGCCTATTGCTCAGAGGAGATTCAAGGTTCCGAAATAATGCGAAATCGTTTTAGAAGAAAATAACAAAGAAAATATTTATTTTTCCGCTGTGCGGCTGTAACTCCGTTCGCTCGTTGCTTCGGTGCGCCTAATACACTCTTCCCGCGGGGTACACGTGATCGGCGACGTCCGTGGGGAGCGCGATTGTCGGGTTGGCTCGCGGTCGTTCGTGTTGCTGATTGGCGCGCTCGGTGTACGCGAGAATTTATAAATATAGGTCGCGATCGTATGCTCGGCATTTGATGCTTAGCGGCGAGCGGGTGACTCGTCGCAATGGTTACAGTTACTCTGGAAACAAATGGAAAATCCAAAAAACCTTGGAGAAGCAACAGATAAAAAAGGATACGCAAAAATTAAGCAACTATACAAAGAAGAAAATCTTATAGTATGTATAAAGTATGGTGTATAAGAATTGTTACGAAGATGTTACATTATGAATGTTCGAATGTACAATTTATAATTAATTGTATAATTTAGTTTTAAGAATAAATATGTTATATATTGAATATTGTTAACACAAATTAATTTCCCTGAAAATAAATTCATAACCTTCAATAGCTAGCGTAGAATATGATTACACGTACATGCAAGGTTGACTATGTGTGAGTCAGGTGTGTGTGGTGATCACACAATGCTAGTATCCCTACTCTTTGGTCTCCACTGTGCTGCCACCATAGCTATGGGTACCTCATTCGAACTAAATTCGTAACCACTTTTTCTTATGGGAGTCGACACCACCTGCCACAAGTCGAATCGAGGACAAGCACGGTCCACCGTACCGAGATATAAGATCGCAAAGGATCGATCGCTCCTCTACCATGAGCGATCCACTACCTGTGAATCAAAGATCGATTTCTTCACATCGCTGTACAATGGAACGAATGGCCATTTTAGGTGGAAAAAGTCATGTCAGAAAATAGATATAACATTCATATTGTATACTTCTTTGGGAATGTTCACTGATCCTAACCTATACTCGTCATAATTCATTTAACAACGATATTATATTATAAAACGATTTATATTCGTTATAAAGAAAATTGTGTGACGAGCAATAAATAAAAATCTTTAAGCTTCTATGCACGATTTTCTATATAATATTCTAATATAAATAAATGTTTACATTAATGTTCACAAAGTTCGTTGGTAAAGTCCTTTTACAATAATTTTTAGACATTGTTTAATTACTATCCTAGTAGCACAAAAATATTGGATAAATATTTTTTTCAAATATTGTAAAAATATTTTTTAAGCCACATTTTTCAAATAGAGAAAAATATTGGATCTGAATATTGTATACACGTACAAGAAATATAAATTGAATGTTTAAAAAATATAAGCTAAATATTCAGAGAATATTAACTAGATATTTAAAAAATATAAAGTAAATGTGATCCAATATTTGAAAAATATAAATTCAATATTTAAATAACATTAAATAAAAATTTCAAATTTAAGAAAAAGTTTTAACAAAAATTAGAAACTATGAATATCTATTACTTTCTGTGCACTGCTTGAGTAATTTCCATGGTAACGTCATTTCTTGAGGGAATATTCCATTTTATCTTCGAAAGGACCTTATTACAATTAAGAAATTTTTATATTATGTTATATAATTTTATATAATTTCTGATATTACATAAAGATTTGTTTTATAATGAGAAAAAAAATATTCTACTTCTAATATGAAACAAATATTATTTGCATATTAGGTAAAAATATTCTACTTCTAATATGAAATAAAGATACCTATATTATTTAGAAAAAAATATTGGAAAATATTGGATAGGAATATTGTATACATGTACAATGTACAAGGACAACCATTTTATCTGTATATTAGGAAGAAATATTCTATTTCTACTATTAAACAAAGATTTGTTTTATAATGAGAAAGAAATATTTTTTAAAAAATATTCTACTTCTAATATGAAATAAAGATTCATTTAATGTTTAGAAAAAAATATTTTTCTCGTAACATGAAATAGATATTTCCTGCATATTTAAAAAGAAATATTTGTTACTTAATATAAAATAAATATTGTATGTATATTTAAATATTAAGAAGAGATTGAATCATTTTTTAATATTATATGAATGTGTATACAAATATTTTGTGCTACTAGGGTAGTTTTCTATGTGATTTAGTTGAACTAAGCAAGAAGAACTAGCAGGTCAGAATGAGTTCAGTCTTGAAACTTTTTATTTTTAATAAGTTCAAGCTATACAAAAGAGATTCTGACAAAGAAACACCCTGCGGAATACTGCGGATCAAGCTGCCACAATTTTTTAAAGTTCTTGTATCACCGCACAGTGTGACGTTTTGATCATTTAGGGTCGTTTAATTCCGAAATCGAACATTACTTAAAAATTGCGTATTTATTCTTACCTTGAAAGCAATACCTCCGTAACACAGAATTGATATTGTTTTCAATTTTTTATCGCATTCAGATATGAAAAATAAACCTCGAATGAACTCTACTGCCTATACAAATGGTGAAAATACATGAATTGGCAGTAATACTTTACCTAAATAAAAGTGTGTGTATTTGAACTTCAATTTTTATAATATTTATTTTAGTGATCACTCAATCCTTTGTAATGTGTTTTCAATATTTTTCGTTTTTAAATCTTATACATATAATCTATTGTGATTAATAATCATACAAACTCGAAAAACTTTTCAGTATGTACCAATGTTCTACAGAGTAAAACTTTCTTATATGGGTGAATATGGGCTTTAAACTATATAGTATGTATACATTGAAGTTTTGTCTAGTCGACTATAAAAATAAATTCTGCGTCGGTCTGCGTCCTTGGGAGTATTCATTTGTTTTCCACAGCCTTACGCAGTCACCTTGCGCAATCGTCTAACTGTTAGGTTAGGTTAGACTCTAACACAATTTATCCGAGTAAGAAGAACGTGTTCATAAGTCTGCACTTTGATTGTTACTTATTAAATTGTTATAGTTTTGAATTGTTATTGTTTAACTGTTATTACATTTGATAGTTTTTGTTCTTTGTTTAGTATTATTTATTTAATTACTATTATTTCACATATTGTTTATTTTGGAGATTATTTCACTCCTTAAGGTAAGTTTTCAATATTTTTGATGTCAAAATGTGGTATATACTTTAGAGACCCTACATAATTTATGACTAGTAACAAACGATTACTAGTATTGGGTCTATAACTTAAAAACCGGAATTTTTTTTAGGAAATTCAAACGTTTATTGAAGAAAATCTTGTATAATTCTGTTATTCAAAGTATTGTCCATCGGAAGTTACAACATTTCCCCATCTTTCTGGCAATTTGTGAATACCATCCCAAAAAAACCGGTCATCTTTTGAATCAAAGAACGAATCGAGCCAATTTTTGATGCCTTGGACTGAAGTGAAGCGTATTCCGGAAAGTGCATTCTGCATCGACCGAAACAAATGGTAGTCAGAAGATTTTTTTTTACCATATAGCGGGTGGGGCAGAACTTCCCATCCGCTATTTTCCAAATAGTTTTTAACGGGTTTAGCAACATGTGGCCGAGCATTGTCGTGTTGGAAAATCAATGTCTCGTGTCTGATCTCCCATTCTGCCCGTTTTTCCTTCAATGCTCTATTTAAACGAATCAGTTATTTTCGGTGATTGATTCCGCAAGCTCTTCTTGTGTTTGACACGAGTTTTGATCGAGTAACACTTCCAATTCTTCATCTTCAAACTTTTTCGACTATCCAGGCCGCAAACCAGGCTGCGTCGCTACTACCTCCCACCAGGAGAGCAACGGCATTTGAAGCGGCAAATCACCGAACGACATCAGGGAGCGACCGAGCCATTTCGAGCATTCGTAACGGCGATGACAACGCTCATGCGTCGTCACGGAGGATATTCGAGTGAACAACAACTGGACAAATTGTATTATCACTCACGCAGCGAATTACAATTACATATCCGACGGAGCGACATAGCAGACGTCGAGAGCTTCGTCGAGCGAGTCGAAGAAGTCGAGGAGACATTGCAAAAAATCCGACGCGAGGCACGACAGGCGGAACCCACGTCGGTAAGACACTACCGAAACACCGTAGCTGCAGCAACACCTTACAACCGAGCCACCCACTGTTGGAGGTGTAAAGAGCAAGGGCATTCCCGGTTTAATTGCCGAAATACGCCGACCAGGTTCTGCTCGTTTTGCGGAAGAGATGACGTGCTCACCCGAGACTGCCAATGCCATCCAAGCGGTTCGGGAAACGAGTCGCAGGCCGGGCCAAACCGCTCGCCGACCCGGCCGAGCTATTCCCAGAGAACAGGATCTTCGTAACCGTAGACCTCCGGAACTAAACGACACAGGCATTGGTCGACACAGGGTCGGTATGCTCCTACGTTAATATCCACATGGCAAAGGAATGTCTCAGGGACGGCTGGCAATTAGCTAAAGAAACAAGCTACGCGGCAATGGCCGACGGGACAGAGACCGAACTCACGCGCAGCGTGAAAGGGACCGGGATCATCAACGGTCACGCCATAAACCATCGATACCTGGTGATGGAATCCATGGAACACGAGGTATTGTTGGGTATGGACGTCCTAAGCCAATTACAACTGGAAATGTGGATAAACGGACACCAGGCATACCCCGACTGGGGCAAAGAACAAACTGGGTCGGGGATCAGGACCACCCGAAACGAGGATACGGCTGCGCCACGACCGAGACCCGAGGTCTAACGTACTTGACAAAGGACGAGGATCTACGGCTACAGAAGTTAATCCGAAGACAACGGGAATCGTTCGAGCAAGTTCGAGGGGTCACCCCTTTGGCTGAACACGAGATACGACTCGAAGATACAACACCGATAAAGCAACGATATCGGCCTCGTAACACCGCCATGCAAGCGGTAATTAACGACGAGGTCGACAAAATGCTACAGGAAGGGGTGATACAACCATCACGAAGCCCATGGAGCTCGCCGATCGTACTGGCCCGCAAGAAGGACGGCAAAGTACGCTTCTGGCGTCGACTCTCGACGCCTGAATAAAGTCACTAAGAAAGACGCATACCCGCTGCCACATATTAACGCCACCCTGGACAAATTGCGCGGGGCACGCTACCTGTCCACCATCGACTTGAAGAACGGGTACTGGCAGGTGCCCCTGACCGCGGCTAGCCGACCACTGACAGCCTTCACCGTACCAGGCAAGGGACTGATGGAATTCAAAGTAATGCCGTTCGGCCTACATTCCGCTCCGTCGACGTTTCAGCGATTGCTGGACCGCGTGATTACGCCAGAGATGGCCCCGCACGCCTTCGCCTATCTCGATGACATAGTCATCGCTAGCCCGACTTTCGAGGACCACGTACGAGTACTGGAAGAAGTTTTCTGGGAGTACCGGAAGAAATTTTGCACGGGAACGATTGACATACCTGGGACACGTCGTTGATCAGGACGGATTACATACAGATCCAGACAAAGTCTCGGCAGTGACGCAACTACCCCACCCCACCGGGGTCAAAGAACTACGCAGGTTCCTCGGCTTATTATCATGGTATCGCCGTTTCCTCCCGAACGTCTCTCGGATCGCCGCACCGCTTACAAAGCTGTTAAAGAAGAAAACAAAATGGGCCTGGGAACCGATACATCAAGACGCCTTCGATGAATTAAAGAAACAGTTAGCGGAAGCACCGGTCCTGTCCGTACCGAAATGGGAGCTGCCATTCACGCTACAAACCGATGCGAGTAGGGAAGGGTTGGGGGGCGTCCTCACCCAGGATGACGGAAAAGGCGAGCGAGTAATCGCGTTCGCGAGCCGCACCCTTAACCCAGCCGAACGGAACTATTCCGCAACCGAACTGGAGTGCCTCGTCGTAAGATGGGGAATATGGAAAATGCGGCACTACCTCGAAGGCTACCACTTTGTGGTACTAACCGACCATCAGTCTCTAAAATGGTTAGAGAAAATCGACAACCCGTCCGGTCGACTAGCGCGATGGGCAATGGAGCTCGGCCAATGGGATTTCGAGATACGCTATCGGCGTGGGCCAGAAAATACGGTGGCCGATACACTGTCGAGACAACCCCAACCAGCATGCGGAACCAAGCGCTTGAGAAAATGCCCTTGGTACCACAAGATGCTTCGGGAGGTAAAAGATCATCCGAGAGAACACCCGGAATACTGTATACCAAACGGACGACTGTACCGCCACGTGCTTCATTCGCTCGATTTCAACGAGACAACCGCCGACGACGCATGGAAGCTATGCGTAACCACCGACGAACGACCGCGTGTCGTCCCAAAGCAGCAGAGGGCGCTGCTACCGATACATCCCAGGGCACCACCGGGACACCGGCAGATCAGCCAGATCAGTCGAGAACGAACCATCATGTAACAAGCATCGCAGCATGAACTGGACGCGTTCCTAAAAGAGCTGGAGGAGGAGTACCGTCGCCACGGAAGTTACGTCCCCGAGCACCTCCAACCGCCGGGACCTCGGCGGCCAACGCAGCCACAGCTGACCACCCCCGCAGCCAGGCCGCCACAATTTCAAGTGGCAACGCGGCCGTGCCAGGCAACTCAACCGCGAGGCCGATACCCTGCTGCACAGCGACGGTGCGTCAGAGAGCCCCGATAACACCGGAACAACCGCGGAAGACGGTACGGTTTACCGAACCACACCGGGAAAAGGCCGCAGGAGACCGACGCGGAAGAGCCCGCAGTCCGTCGAGATCGACCGTCCAACCACCGGTAAAGTCAGCGACAACCACCGCTACCAGGACGCCGGCGACAAGACACAACAGGCCGACGATACGACGCATCGTCACGATGCGACCTCGGGCCGCCGTCCAAAGAATACCGGACACCGAGGCCAGTCAGCAGCCGGAACCGCCGCAGCTGCAATACACCAGCACCAGGGAGCCGTCGCCTCTGCCATTGCCGAGGTCTCTCAATCACCTGCCCCGGGTAATCCAGAAGCTACCGCACGGCACGACGTTCTGGTCATCAATCGGAGTGAGACGCTACCGCCTCGACGTCGGGACCCTACGATGGCCGCTACGCCTGGATCCGGACACAGGGATGGTCCGGTACATAGGAGAACCTAAGACAATAGTAAGCAGCTTTTTCATCGCCCCTTCGCGGCCCTCCTACCTCGC
The DNA here is from genome assembly GCA_028455615.1 of Lasioglossum zephyrum. NCBI lineage: Eukaryota > Metazoa > Arthropoda > Insecta > Hymenoptera > Halictidae > Lasioglossum > Lasioglossum zephyrum. Next base: position 26,182 of record JAQQRZ010014294.1, read on the forward strand.
ACCCCGCCCATCGTCCGTGACTGTCCGAAATCCCTACCGGATCGCGGGAACACAGCGACGCGATACCGCGTGTCGACCACGGAAGGACAGGCTCTTCACGTAGACTTCCCGTCTCGCCCATATTTAACGTCCCCTTTGTTATCATTATTATTATATAGTCTTTTTCCTTATATATCATATAGTTATTCATCGAGTTATTCAGCTTATAAGTTATTATTACCGCTTATAGTATATCGTCGAATCAATCGTATTTTATGTAGTCGCTTGTCGCGTATGTTATTACTACCGGGGTAAATTCCGACGGAGCTCGGGACCAACCAGCGTTTTCCTTTGGACAGGCTACCGCGTATCGCCAGGCACGGCATGGCGCTTAATATTGTTTTGTTAGTCCGGCAAGAGAATCATTTTTGTTTATATTAAATACCAGCACGGCTCTGGTCACCATTAGCGTCGTCAGCCGGACCCTCGTTATAATGTAAGATCTTCTTTCGATTCCGTATAACGAAAAATAAACGTTTCTTTGTTATTGTTTCTTCCGACACGATTTCGCAATTATTTAAGAACCTTGGATCTCCCCTGAGCAATAGGCACGCGAAATCGTAACGTTACAAAGTGCCTAGAAACCATCATATTTTGAGTAGTGTTAGCAAAATACATGATTTTAAAAAAATAAACGAAATCATTAAGAATTAAACGACCCTAAATGATCAAAACGTTACATTGTGCGCCGCGGTGATAGACTGAATGGGCATCCAATGCGTAGGATTTTTTTCCACCGAGAATAGTCATTCGTCCCCAGTGTGCGCTGTTCGCCAAGAGAATATTAGAGGTTATTCGGTGCGTATCGATCGAGGCAATGCGTTCGCGACATATCAGGAAATAGTAAATTGCAAATTGTTTTCTATTTTTGCATTCTTTTTTCTTTTTTTAAATATGACATACCGTTATGAACGCTCACGCGAGCATAAACGACTGATTATTACAGGAAACGCGTTCTCTGTACGCCAGAGTTGAACCTCGGCTGTTTCCGAGTCGGACGCAACCAATCGTTACATATATCAATTAATTGTAAAACTAAATTAAATATCGTCGATCGAGTATAATGGATCGCGTTAAATACTTTTTTAGGAGCCGCAGAAGCTACAAAAGAAAGGTAATTGCACTTAATCCAGTCGAGAGAATCGGAAACGATATCAGGCAGTAGCGATAGTAGCTAGATTTGAAAAGATTCGAAGCTGTTGGCTGTTGGATCGTCTCGCGCGTTACCGAAAATTGACAAGTGTCGATTAGATACGTATGCAAAGACTATCTAACTGAGCCGACCGACTAATCGGACGATTTCTTTTGTTTTAAATCGTGCGGTGACGACAGCCAACAGCCCCTCGAGTCTCAACGAGTCTCCTTTCTTCCGCTGTTGGAAATGTTTGTCGCGGTAATCGTGACGCGAAAGCGACTAACACCAAACACGGTACAAAATTCTAGAAAATGTCGAGAGATCTTTCCGATGTGGCGCGCAACTCGAGAAAATCGAAGTCGTGCGACAAGTCGAGACGAATCTTTCCAACAGCGTGTTTTGCCGAATATCGAACAGCGAATATTGAATATCGAAATGTGCACACCACCGTTTATGCGTTCAATCGCTTAGAGGCAAGGTACACCACGTGACATACCTATTCTAGGTTATGTATCAGTGTTACCAACGTCGAAGAAAGTTTTTTTTATGGTAACACTGATAAGCATACATATGTATCCGTCTAACGCTTCAATTTTGCTATGATTCCACGTTTTTCCCTTTTTTTATTAATGTCTTTATTAAATGTCTTTATTAAAAGACATTAATCAAGCCCCATATATTTTTGTTGTTGCGATTCCACGTTGGCAGTCCTGACTAGGCGCCATCTGGTCTAACTAGCTGAATTAAAATTGTCTCTAGACTTGCTTTAGACTCTGGCATCGTGAATGGAATATGGGAAAATTGAATGCAATCACGGGCTGTCGCTTTTTTACCTTATACGAACATATTTTGAGCTGCACAAGGGTTCATTTGATTGAGGAAGGTTAACTGCACCACGCTGTGCCCCATCATATGAGTGAATAATCGGTGAACATACATAGAAAAGAAAGCGAAAAAAAAGCACATACAGGTTGAATTGAGTAACCTCCTTCTTTTTCGAAGTTGGTTAAAAATGTCTATTTGTGACAGAAAAATAAGTCCAAAATAGAGTAAACATCCAGAAAACACCGGCAGATTCCGATGTATTTTTCTGTCACGAATAGACATTTTTGTTTCATGTATGGAGCACAGCGTGGTGCAGTTAAGGGGGTAAAGGATAGGCAGAATATTACTAGAATATTACTAGAAAAACAAATGAAACATAAATGGATCGAGTTGTTTGTCATTATACGAGCATAATAGGAGCAGTGTGAAGGCTCATTGTAAAGAGGAAGGTTGATTGTAGCTTGTTCCCATCATGATTTAACGAGATTATGTTGATAATTAATAATCTGAGCGTCTAAAATAGGGAGAAAAATCGAGACACCATCAGGTTCCCATGTATTTTTCTAATACAAAACGATTTTGTTTACTGAAATCATGAGTGCACCTTACAACAATCAATCCTCCTCTTTATAATAAGCCCTCACACAGCTCCTATTATATTCGTATAAGGACAAACAACTGTTTCTCGCAAACGCTGTTTTGCTGATGAAAACAGTGTTTTTTCCATTTGTTTTTCTAGTAATATTCTAGTAATATTCTGCCTGTATCTTACCCCCTTAACCATCCTCTATCAAATGAATCATTGTAAAAAAACGACAGCCCGCGAACCCATGTTTCGATAAAAAAAATCTAGTAAGATTCTAGTTACTTTCTAGTTATCTCACGTGGTGTACCTTGCCTCTGATCCATCAATTGTAATTATAGGTATGTCCTCTACTTGCTGGGGATTCACACTTTTCCTGGCGAGGAAATTCTTCCGTTTACTTGCGCTTAACAGGACTTTACTGTATCGGGAACATACGGGTCGTACATGTGTAACATGCATATTACATATTCATCCATGATCGTGCATGCACAGAAGCGGAAAAGCTCACTTTTCCGTGAACGAATCTGGTGATCGCGATCGGTGTGCGATTCGACAATTCTAGTTTTACACGTTGCCACGCATTTCGCTGCCGATCGTTCTTAAGGGAAAGCGCAAATCATACGTAACAGACATAATTTAGGCCAAGCCGAGAATCGGTAAATCGCTAAATCAGTGGACGCGTTCCGTTCAATCCTTAACCCCCATCCGTCTTCAATTTCACACAGTTTTCCAGAAATAAGTTGTACTGTTCCGTTATTTCTAGGCAAATTTTCCCGAAACTTTGTGTGACTTTTATTTTTTTAATGCGGAACACATAACCTAACCTAAAAAACATTGAAATTTGGGCAAATAGAGCTCAGGCTCTGCAACGCCATCTTTATGTAAAATTTTATAAAGAGAAGAATAAACCATTAACATTGAAATTTTTTTTATTTTCTGTCACTGTGTCAATTTGACACTGAGGGCAGAGTTGAGCTAATTGAATTACATTGTAATTGAATTACGTAGTTGAATTACATTGTATTTCAATTAATAGTAATTCAATTACGTCGTAAATCAATTACTATATAATTCAAATACAACGTAATTCAATTGCTAAGTATTTCAATCAGATTTGTAATTAAAATACAATGTAATTGAAATACAATTTGTAATTGAATTACAGTATAATTGAAATACAGTATAATTGAAATACAATATAATTGAAACACAACGTAATTGAAATACAATGTAATTGAAATACAATATAATTGAAATGCAATTTGTAATTGAATTACAGTATAATACAATCAGTAACGTAACTCTTCCGATGTAAACGGGCAGTCGAACACCCCGTATATATGAACTATTGAAATTTAACATAATTGAAACTTATTCTTTATTTTGAGGAATTGACGAATTACATTGTAATTTAATTGACTGAAGATCTGAATTATAAATTACAACATAATTGAATTACAATGTATTTTATAATTGTGCTCCATTGCAATTACGAATTACATTGTAAATTAATTGACTGAAGATCTGAATTATAAATTACAACATAATTGAATTACAATTTAATTCAATTACTTTGTAATTATAATTCTGGAGTATTTCAATTGTAATTCTGCACAACTCTGACTGAGGGTCAGATTCAGTTCGTGAAATTAGGGACGGATGAGGGTTAACATCTTCATGATCGACACCAACGTTTCTAGCAGCCTAGAAACTTGGTGGAAAATCTTGAATCGCAACGAACACGTTTGCGTAACAGAATTTGCAAAGCATAATACAAGCAGTTAGCCGATCGAACGAGAGAAACAAGTTTCGAACATGATTTCCATGTGCACGCTATCGATGCGTGTTACACCTGAGACGATGTACAATTACAATTTTACAGCGATAATAAATATACATGTACAAATTGAAAATATTAAAATGCGAGAACACTCCGTCTTACGTTCTACGGATTGTACAATCTATTATTTTGTTGTGCCGTGACCGTAACGGATGCGAATTGACACCACTCGGCGATAAAGCGTGCCTATTACAACCGACCTAGGCACAGTTTATCGTACGATAACGCGTTTCCAATGGATTGATAAAATTCTTGTTAAAATTTGGTATTTACGTGTATTAACGTACACGTGTATTTGAACACACGTACCTCCCCAGATAGCCAGGCATTTCTTGGGCCAAGTCGGCCCTCGGCTGAAAACAGGCAGAATTTAGATCAAGTTACGCTTGGAGCTGCTCAAGGCCGACTTAGCTCAATTTCGGAAAAGATTCTGTGCGAGCAGTCGTCGCTATTTGTGCCGTCCAATGGACCAGGGATTTGGACCTGGGCTGAAAGACGGCACAATTCCGGACGCTGGCCGCCGATTTGGGCCGAATTTTCTATTCCTTAAGAGGGCAGCACCGTCGCACTATTGCGAATAGCCGCTTTCCAGGGCAGCACCGTCGGTGAGGATAGTTCGCACTAATGTGGTAGAAAAAAGTAATAATAATAATAATAATCTGGAAAGCGGCTATTCGTAATTGTGCGACGGTGCTGCCCTCTTAAGGAATAGAAAATTCGGCCCAAATCGGCGGCCAGCGTCCGGAATTGTGCCGTCTTTCAGCCCAGGTCCAAATCCCTGGTCCATTGGACGGCACAAATAGCGACGACTGCTCGCACAGAATCTCTTCCGAAATTGGATTTTTGGCTATCTGGGTCAGTACGTGTTCTTTTAAAGTAAAATCTATTTCATGTGTATTTCACTACACATATTATTATACTTACCTCAGTACGTGCCTTTTTAAGTACATGGTTACACGTGTATTATTTCATATTTTTTAATACACGTGTATTAATGGATCCTCATTTTAATTCGTATAATTTCTAGGATATTGATACTAATTCATGTATACCCCTATTTTTAATAACAAAGTGTCTTGATGATCTCGGCGCAGAGGTTGGATCGCGAAATAAATTAAAGCAATTTTACTAGTTTGATTAAACTTTCTACGTTTCGATCCTAATATGGATCCTTTTCAAGAAAGAGGAAACAACTGCGTCTGTAAATTTTAAAAGAAATTTCAGTATTAATGTACTGAAAAACGAATTTAAATAAAGAATACCCCTATTTTCTTTATAAAAGATGTATTACAGCTCTCGGCGCACTGGTTCGATCCAGAGCTGCCAGACTTGGCGCTTTTTTTCGCGCATGCGCGAGTTTTGTCAGGGACGTCTCTACGTCCGAAGTTTGTGAGGCACTATTGGGGGGAATGTAGTGGGAGACGACTATATTTCTTTTGATAATACTGATAAGGTTTTGGCAGTTTCCCTTATCTTAACAGCAAATGCTGGTATTATTTAATTGCTTCTGCCAAATGAAATATTTAATTTTGTTATTATATATTTTGTTTAAAGTTATTTTAGTACCCCTCCGTTCCTTATTCCCAAAATAAAGAAAACTGGGAAGTTATATTATATTGCACATACATAAATGTTATATATTTATATTTTATATATTCTGTGTACGTATGTATGTATTAAATTTTAATATATATACACACGTACACTTGTTATACATTCATTTTTCAAAATCAAATCATAATAAAGGGTATAGGGTACATCTTCTTAATTGTGGTAGTATTAAATATTTTCTGCAGTAAATCTATACGTGTCTTCTCTCTCTCGAGTTTTAAATATTCCGTTATAAAGAATATAATACATTGTAATTCTTTATTAGTACACGGACGGGCTAAAGGTACTACAATGTATTATATTCTCTATAACGGAATATTTAAAACTCGAGAGAGAGAAGACACGTATAGATTTACTGCAGAAAATATTTAATACTACCACAATTAAGAAGATGCATAAAAAAATTGATGATAACAATTGTTTTGCGAAATTAGCGGGGCGCCCGAGATACCCGATTTTCGTACTCGACTGAGGCCTTCGGAGGCTAAAATCGTCGCGCATGCGCGAAAAAAGCGCCAAGTCTGGCAGCTCAGGTTCGATCAATTCTTAATTTTCGTAATCGAGCAATTCTACAATTTTAAAACTACTTTTAAAAAGCTTCAATGTAGTATATTCAATACATTGTAAGGGATTTAGCCAAGTTTACATTAGACAGACGAAGAATCAGAGAACATAAATGTAACATCTTTTCACCTCCAACTCGAAATTTCAAGTTGATAAATTGCAGAATTGCTTCTAAGTAAAAATTAATACATCTTTTATGATCTGTTAATTTTTAGGGTGAATATTAAGGATTATCTATGCAAAATAAAAATTGTCTAGGTCGATTGCAAAGTGCTGGAACAAAATAAGTATTTGTTTCTTCTTCGAACAATTGGAATAAATTGACAAGAATATATCTATGCTCTTGAATTATTTTTACCTCTCTGTTGTCTGATATTTACTATATTGTATTTACTTTTGTTCCAGATTCTAGCTTGAGGAACCAGTGCGCGAAGAGCATTAATACATCTTTTATAAACAATAAATATACGGTCGATAGAAAGGACTATTTACCCCTATTTTGCTTTCGAGAATTAGTAACTGTATCCTAAAAATTAAAACGAATTAAGAGGCAAGGGGCACCTTGCGAAAGCTTTTTTTGTGGTAACAGTGATAAACATACATATGTATCAGTCCAACGCTTCAATTTTGCTATGATTCCACGTTTTTTTCTTTTTTTATTAACGTCTTTATTGCTATTAGTAGATTCGAGTAGACTCAAGCCCCATATATTTTTGTTGTTACGATTCCACGTTGGCAGTCCTGACTAGGCGCCATCTGGTGTAGCAAGCGGAACTAAAATTGGCTCTAGACTTGCTTTAGACTTTGGCAACTTCCCGATGAGCTAGAAACTTGAAACTTTCCACATAGCTCAGAACTGAATGACAATGCAATACTACAAAAAGAAATTTTAAAAAGACTGCGTTTGGGATTTATACACTTTTGAAATATTTCCCCTCCGTAACCGAAGCTAACCTAACCAAAAACGACAGTCCGCAAACCCATGTTTTGATACAGAATCTAGTAAGATTCTAGTTACTGTCTAGTTATCGCACGTGGTGCCCCTTGCCTCTTAAATAGTGAAATATATAAATAGTGAAATAGTACACGTGTATTTGAATACAATTAAAAGTGTACTTAAAATGACACGTACTGAGACACGTGTACGTGAAATACACGTGCACACGTATATTTCGATACACGTTTCAACATGGATCTCTATAATAAATACTTTGAAGAGAAAACATATTGCTTCGATTGCACCAAGACGCAAAGCGATAAAACAAGAGAATGGACAAGAACGTCGTGTCCAAGGCATTAGCGTTTACCACCGTGGAGAGAAATTAGGAATGATCCGTTATCGGATCGGACACTGGCCCTGCTTAATCGAGGAAGCAAATCGAAAGCATTTCGATCGTTGCGTATTCGATCGAACGCAACGAACACGACCGGGACGCGGTGGATTCGTGTGAGCGTGTGTGTGTATGGATATTCGTGTGTGCGGACCGTTAAGGGTTTCGAGTAAGCTGTAAATAAACGAAACGAAAACAAAACGAAAGAGACCAATGAAATAGAAGAAAGCAGTGATCTTGATCTGCGCAACTACTTACGTTGGAAGTAATTATCACATCCTAGGAAGTCGCTATAAGGAACGAGTTATCCGGGTATGAACTTTTTACAAGTACTCCCGATTATCTCGTTTCGTTTCGGTTTCAACAATCTGCAATCAGTAAACTGATTTAAAGCACGCCGCTTTACCCCCACCGCTCAGGAGTTGCTAGATCCGATTACAAATGAAAAAGTTCGAAATGAAAGGTTTGAAATTGGAAATTTTCAAATTAGAAATTCAAAATTCATCGTCGCAACTAATATATCCATTTCACTCTCACTCTGTCCTCTTCCCTGCTTTAACCTTTTACTTACTCGTTTCTTTTTAAAGATTTAAATAGTCACGCGTGAACACATTTTCAAAAGTCTCGAAGGAGACGAGGAAGGATATTTCTCAAAAGAATTGTAAAAGGTTAATGGAAAGTATCTTGCCAATAGTGGAAAACCGGAAAGTCATTGAAATTATAGTAAATTTCATTTGTGCGCAGGTTTGTCGACGTGTGTGGACCATTGAAAGCAACATCTTCTCTTTCGCTCTTTCTCTTTCTCTCTGTGTCACTCTCTTCTTTCTCTCTCCCATACTCTATTTCTAGATGAGAATACTGTTGATGGATTCAGACGCGTTATTTCCTCTCTTCTTTATTTTGTTAATGCTCTAATATCGGAGTAACACGCTACTGCAACTGAATTTTCGAATCTCTATGCTCTACGTTCTCGTGATAAGGAAAAAAGGACAAGTTTCGTTAGCTTGTAAGACACGACTCTAAGTCGTAGATCCCCTGTCCGACGGACGTTGGCTCTATTCAATATACAATTCCTCAAATGGAATTACAATTCGATTTAAATTACAAAAAATACACAGAATGCGTAATACGTATAAAAACTGTCGTATGCGTCACATAGTTATATTAATCTATATGTATAGGTATATCTATATGTATAATGTATACGTGTATGTATGTAGAAATTCCTCGATCGTAATCAGACTCCGCAATGAAATCGCTAACGACCCTTTAGAAAGATCATGTCGAAAAATAATAACGAGAACGACAGAGAGGACAACGAAACGTTCCAGGTTGATCCAGAGGTGGTCCAAATGTTTGTCTACCGATGCTGATTAAGAGGCAAGGGGCACCACGTTACATATCTATTTTTGTGGTAACACTGATAAACATACATATGTATCAGTCTAAAGCTTCAATTTTGCTATGATTCCACGTTTCTCCCTTTTGTTTATTAATGTCTTTATTAAAAGACATTAATCAAGCCCCATATATCTTTGTTGTTGCGATTCCACGTTGGCAGTCCTGACTAGGCGCCATCTGGTTTAATTAGCTGAACTAAAATTGGCTCTAGACTTGCTTTAGACTCTGGCATCATGAATGGAATATGGGGAAATTGAATGCAATCACGGGCTGTCGCTTTTTTACCTTATACGAGCATATTTTGAGCTGCACGAGGATTCATTTGATAGAGGAAGGTTAACTGCACCACGCTGTGCCCCATCATATCGGTCAAAAATGTCTATTTGTGACAGAAAAATACGTCGGAATCTGCTGGTGTTTTTCTCGATGTTTGCTCTACTTTGGGCTTATGTTTCTGTCACAAATAGACATTTTTGTTTCATGTATGGGGCACAGCGTGGTGCAGTTAACCTTCCTCTATCAAATGAATCCTTGTGCAGCTCAAAATATGCTTAAGAGTTAACAGTGTTAGCGGGATCGAGTTGTTTGTCGTTATACGAACATGTTACGAGCTGTGTGAAGGCTCATTGTAAAGAGGAAGATTGATTGTAGCTTGTTTCCACCATGATTTAACGAAATTATGTTTATATTTAATAATATGAGCGTCTGAAGTAGGGGAAAATCGAGACAATCACCCTCAGGTTCCCATGTATTTTTCTAATATAAAACGATTTTGTTTACTTAAATCATGAGTGGAGCCCGCTAAAATCAACCTCCCTCTTTATAATGAGCCCTCACACACCTTGTAACATGCTCGAATAAGAATAAACAATTGTTTCCTGTGATTGCATTCATTCTCGATATTTCGTTCATACAGACAGAGTATAGACATGCTAAGAGACTTAGAGTGACTTTTAGAGGATAATTTTAGTGCCAATTTTAGTTCAGCTACCTAGGTACTAGGTGGCGCCTAGTAACAGTACAAACAGTGTTTGCGGGATTGAATTGTTTGTTCTTATTCGAACATGTTTTGAGATGTGCGAAGGCTCATTCTAAAGAGGAAGGTTCAACGCACTTCGCTCTGCTTATGATTTAACGAGATTATGTTTATATCTAATAATATGAGCGTCCAAAGTAGGGGAAAAAATCGGGAAAAAAACTGAGTAACGATCCTCAGATTCTAGCTCAGAGATTGGTAACACTGATATAATGTATACGATTCTGCCTATGCCCTACCCCCTTAAATAAAAAAAGCGACAGCCCGCAAACCCATGTTTCGATATAGAAACTATTATACGCGCAAAGAAAGAAGGCACGAGAAACTCGTAGGTACCACGTGGTCTCCCACTACGCGCTATACAAAAGGCATGGAGCCTTGCGTCAAGAGTGGGGATTCGCCGTTCCCCCTGCACCCCACTGACGAAATTCTGTGCCTTCTTTCTTTGCGCGTATAATAGTAAGATTCTAGTTACTGTTTAGTTATCACACGTGGTGCCCCTTGCCTCTTAACCAATTCGTAGAAACTAAAACGCGTAGAAAGAACTATTAAAATGCTACGTTCGGTCGAAGACTGATTGCATCGAAGATTTGTTTCGGTCAGACGATTTCTATACTGCGTTATTAATGACCACCGGATTATAGCTAATGTAAAATGGCTATATGCTGTTAATATTGTATATCACGGGCTAGCGGTTATACGCGTAACTAAAACCATAATACAGTCGACCCCCGTATAAGACAGCATTCCTAAAACACGGCTAGAGGGAATCGAGGATGATCGCCACATCTAACGGCGGCACTACGACGCGGCACTTTGTGCCGTAGGAAGCACGACGAACGCCGAGGAAGAGCGCTACGAAATCTGCGTTGGTCCATATTGAATTTTTCCAAGATAACCACGGCTCAAGATACAAAATTAAATTGACGATTTACAGCTACGTGAACTATCCGGTGAGAACTACGGTGGTTGTGCAAAGTGTTCGTACACCTTTTAGGGTAGAACAACTTTTTTACAATTGCACCAAACGACCTGATTTTTTTATTATCAACTAGCTCACCCAGTAGACGTTGTCCTGTACAAATTTCAATAAATTTACGTTGATAATGTAAATTCCTATTGGAATGTGTAAGTTGCTATTGAAATACTGATTCAAAACTACGATGTTCGTTTTTTTTCGTTGTTATTCCCGAATTTTTCTTTCCCTAAAACCTTATTCGGACTATTACGAACATTTTCGAAAAAAATTAGCCAAATCGGTCCAGCCGTTCTCAAGTGATGCGCTTACCAACGAACAGCATTTGATTTTTATTTATATAGATAGATAGATGGAAGATAGAAGATTAAAAGATTTCCCAAAAGATTATATTTTACAAGATTACATGCAGAAATAAAAAAGGCATTTTTAAAAACTTGTTATTTGGGTCCTTAATAAAAATTTAAAATATGTGTGTTTGTAGATCTATGATAGAAATCGATTAACATACACACGAGCTACAAGCGGTTAATAATGGTGAAAATCGTAGTTTTACACGACTTTTGATAAGTTTAACATAACATAGATCTACAAACACACATTTTAACTTTTCATTAAGGGCCGAAATAACAAAAGTTTTAAACAATGCCTTTTTTTCATGTAACCTTGTAATATATAATCTTTTGGAAAATCTTTTCGGCACATCATTTCATAAACCAATGCTTCTAATTGATTATAAAAAAATCCAGGTCGTTTGGTACAATTATAAAAAATGTTATTCTATTTTAAAAGGTGTACGAACACTTTGTACACCCACTGTATGCTTACGGTGCTCGTGTAATCGATAAAAATAAAAAGGCAACAGGTGCTGCAACAACATTTATGCACAATACGTTTCGACGACTATTTGTTCATTTCTCGAACACGCTTCTTACAGTTATGGAAGCAAAGAGTCTTGTTAATTCTTGGATGCTAACTCTACTTTTTGTACTAGTCGTTAATTTCGTATAACGCGGCAGTTTTAAGGAACATAACCTCCATGTTATACGGGGGTTACCTGTAATGTTATTTCTATGTGTTTTTTTCGATTTATATACTATGTGCGTACTCGTCATTTTTTCCTCCATCTTTTAATTCCCCCTCTCTCTCGCACACATGCACACATTCGTTCTCTTTCTTTCTCTCTCTCTCTCTCTCTCTCTCTCTCTCTCTCTCTCTCTCTCTCT
>JAQQRZ010014294.1:39251-62372 GCA_028455615.1 Lasioglossum zephyrum
GAAATCGTTAAAGGAGTTACACTTGCTTCTCCAGAGGGTAACCTAACCTAGGCCCAAAGTAATTGAATAAAAATGACATTGTTAAAGAAGTTACACTTGCTTCACGAATTTCTCCAAAGAGTAACCTAATCCTGACCCAAAGTAATTCAATAAGAATGAAATTGTTGAAGAAGTTACACTTGCTTCACGCGTTTCTCCAGAGCGTAATAAGCAATAAGACAGAATTACAAGGATCCCACGGGGAATTTCACGCAGGTTATTAATTGCCAGTCAATCTTTGATCACCTGGGCGTGCAATGCAATCGGTGCTCGCGCAAACGTATCATCCCTCGTCTCCTGTCTCTCTCTCTCTCTCTGTCTCTCGGGCCCCGTCGAATGCCAGCATGCAAATTTCATTCATGACGTATCTTACGAGAGCTCCCGGAACATCGTGCCCGCGTCGTCATGCATGAACCAATTAATACAAGCACACCGAACCAGGCCAAACAGCCGGCAAAATGGCGACGGTCCGATGGTGACCGTAGAGTAACGAACGTTCCCCCGCCAGCGCTTTGATGTATTGGATATTTTATGCGACACACCGCCGGCAACAAGTGTTTCCCCTGTTTGGATACTCTCAGCTCGACAGTTCTCGATGCGAACACTTGCGCACGTTTCATCGATCCCGGCGGTTCCGAAAACATTCGGAAAACATCGATCCTCTCCCTCGAGAACTAATCTTTAAGGAACAATGATCACAGCCAAAATTGTCACAACCCTACCTTAGTTTACAGACTGCTAAGATTCAGATAAAACTGTATCTCTTGTTTTAATAAATAGATCTCTGACGCGTTCGAAGTATCCTCAAATTTTATATAAATTTAATATTTTACTATATATATATATATATATATATATATATTTTTGTTCCCCTCAGGGTTACAATTCTGTACAACATACCCCTTTCTGCTTCCCCTTTCGCACTCTTTTACATCTCTTTAAATCTACCTTACTCTAACTTAAACATAAACTTAACCTAAATCTTAAACTTAAACTTAGTTATTTAATATTTTACTATAAAATTTATTAAATTTATAAAATTCAATCTTGAATAAACACGACATATTTTTGATCCTATGGCGCATTTTAGAGAATTTTAATTTACCCTGTAACTACCCCCCGCGGGCAAGCTAGAGGGCTGAAATTTTACTCGGACGGGGATTGCTTGGCCAGCTTCCGAATGGTTCGATAGCCATTGAAAAAACTCTTAGGGTATTTTTGACTCTCTTAATTGGCTAGGCGCTTTCCCCTGTTCCGGTTTACGAATGAGATTCTGGATCCGTTAGAACGACGAAGCGGAGGAGCCGTAAAAGACAAGTGTGGGGGTGGTCTTTGAAGGGGTTGCGATGCGACGACACGTCTAATCCCTCTCTCTCGCTCTGCCGTTCGCTCTCGAACGCCAACTTTCCGAACTCTGGTAATTGCGCTCGGATTACCGAGTGACGTCTGACTGCTCCAGAGAATTATCCGCAGTCCATCCCCCGGATCGCGGGGCTCGTCTAGCTGGATAATTATCCGGCCTCATCCCCGTCGGATCACGCGGCTGGGCTCTCCCTGTGTGCCGGGGACATCGGAGCTTAAACGGTTCTCTGTGAAACGTGAGGTCTTATCGGAAACTGCATCGCCCCGTTCCTATCTCTCGATCTCTCTCTCCCTCTCTAGGAGCCGTTCCGCCACGACGGAGTGTCTGCCGACCAACTTCCGGTCCCGGCGACGGCGTCGTCGTCTCGTTGCCGATCATGCGATCATGCGACCAGCATCGCAGTCACGTTCCCCTCGGCGAGAAACGCCGGAACTTCGGGAATCATTGATGGCCAACAACGATATCGACTCCTTCGCGCAAACCCGCTTTTACACCCTCGACAACCGACCGACGCGATCGACGGTCGAACTCGTGCCGTCGATCTTGATCCGACTATTAATGAACGCGATTCTCATCGACAGACTGCAGGCCTTCCACTGAACGCGCGATTTTATGGAGCATTTTGCCGGAATCTATGGAAACGATTAGAAGGTTTATTGGCCAGTTTTAAATGATTTCAAGATGACGCAGAAACATTTTATACTATAATGGAACAATGTTGAATTACAATGTTGAATAAAACTACCCGACTAGAAATTTAGTTTGAGAGACCATTAGGTCCGCATTAGGCTAGCCTAATTTGGCTGTTAGGTCCTAACGCGGAACATCAACGACTGCCTAATTGGGAAAGCCGTATGAGGCCCGCATGAGGAAACTCGTGTTAGGTCCACATTAAGTTTTCCTAAAGACGTTTTTCTCTAAAATCTTTATTTTAAAAAATAACTGTTTACTGGCAGATGACACAAATTTTAGGATTGAAGAAAAAATTGAAAAAATGAAAAACAAAAATGTGGACAGCGGGACTCGAACCAGCGACCCGTACTGATTACCAGTATTTCTCGCTGGGCCGTCGGCCACTTCGGTTGTTGTTCATAGGTAAATGTCATCTCGTTATGACTGGAAATCAGTTTTTAAATGCAATTTTCTTCAAATACTGCAAGTTAGGGGAGCACCTGTTAGGATTGCCCAACCTAGGCATGCGCTCGGTCATCCCCATTTGGACTATGTATGGCAACTGTTGGGAATGCCTAACTTAGACGTCTACCATTCTTTTCGCATTAGGCCCATGTATGGCAACTGTTAGTGAATGCCTAACTTAGGCGTACATCATTCTTTCCGCATTAGGCTCATGTATGGCAACTGTTGGGAATGTCCAACTTAGGCGTGCACCATTCTTTTCGTATTAGGCTCATGTATGGCAACTGTTAGGAATGCCTAACTTAGGCGTCCACCATTATTTTCGTATTAGGCCCATGTATGGCATCTGTTAGGAATGCCCAACTTAGGCGTACATCATTCTTTGCGCATTAGGCCCATGTATGGCAACTGTTGGGAATGCCTAACTTAGGCGTCCACCATTCCTTTCGCATTAGACCTATGTATGGCAACTGTTATGAATGCCTAACTTAGGCGTACATCATCCTTTCCGCATTAGGCCCACATATGGCAACTGTTGGGAATTCCCAACTTAGGCGTCCACCATTCTTTTCGCATTAGGCCCATGTATAGCAACTGTCTAACTTAGACGTCCACCATCCTTTTCGTATTAGGCCCATGTATGGCAACTTTTAAGAATGCCCAACTTAGGAGTACATAATTCTTTCCACATTAGGCCCACATTCATCTTTCGGCAAGCCTAACTGAATTTCTAGTCGGGTAGGTAGTTTGGAAAATGAATTTTATCATCCAGCATAAAAATCGTCGATATTTTTGACCTGTCCAATTTCGTTCCGTTGAGTTCTTCGAGGCAACTTCAGCGGAGCAACCCACACCCGCTGCGTCTGACGCGAGTTTCTCGTAATTTACATTTCCATTTTAATAATTTGAATTTAAACGAGAGGGCGCACTTTAAATTTACAACGAGCCGAACTTACGTGCACCATGGTACACACACGCGCGTACTCTCATCGCATGAGGGAACACGCGAGCGGGTCTCGTAAAGATATTTCTAACCCCTGTTTCAAAAGCGCAAAATTAGTTCCGGCGTTACGAGATTTTTATATTAAACCGCTCGACAGTCATTTGAATATTTTAATTTTTCGAGGGAACGGTTACTACCGCGACGAACCACGGCTGCACAATTTTCTTCACCTTTCTCAGGACTTGCAAAATAGATTCTAAAGGGAGCGAAAAATGTCTAGTCATTTTTAAACCAGTACTGGATGCTGGCGAAAGGAAACGGCACGATTTTGCGAATGGAGCCACGAAACGAAATTGATTGCTCGATGATTTCGAAGGTGTAGGCGAACGGTTATAACATATGATTAGGATCTTTTACCAGACAACCACATGGACAGCTTGTGTCATCAGCAAGTTTAATCTTAAAGAGGGAGGACCTCAGTTAATAGTGTCCAGAGCGAAGTCTATTAACCCAGCAAATGAATTCTCTAGGAAGCCTCAGGTGAGCAAACCAAGGTTTGGACCCAGAGTGATAAAAGAAACTGAAGAATTTTACGCCCTTGAACTCTGCTACTTTAAGAATATGATGTTTGGTTAGCGTTTTAGCTTGTTTTCTAAAACTATTGGAAAATCAGAGTGGCAAACGAGGATATTAGTATTGAAATTATTCTCATAAAGAAAGCGAGTAACTTATTTGATAATCAGATATTCAATGGTTAATCAATTTTGAAAATTAGTAAACATTTTTGCAAGTCAGTTTAATGAAGCTTGAACAGAGATTTCGTTCGCATTAAACAGGATTTTAAATGAAATAAAATTATGAGCAAGCTTTTATAAATTATGAGGCTTATTAAATTTTAACCTTTTCATGTACAGATAGAAATCAGAGTAAATAAATAAAAGTGAGTAACTCATTTCATAATTAGATATTCAATGGTTAATAAATTTTGAAAATTAGTACACACTTTTGCAAGTCAGTTTAATGAAGCTTGAAAAGAGATTTTAAATGAAATAAAATTATGGGCAAGCTTTTATAAATTATGAGGCTTATTAAATTTTAATCTTTCAATGTACAGAAAGAAATTAGAGTAAATAAATAAAAGTGAGTAACTCATTTCATAATTAGATATTCAATGGTTAATCAATTTTGAAAATTAGTACACATTCTTGCAAATCAGTTTAATGAAGCTTGAACAGAGATTTTGTTTTGAATTAAACAGGATTTTAAATGAAATAAAATTAGAAGCAAGCTTTTATAAATTATGAAGCTTATTAAATTTTAACCTTTCAATGTACAGAAAGAAATCAGAGTAAATAAATAAAAGTTAGTAAGTGATTTCATAATTAGATATTCAATGGTTAATAAATTTTGAAAATTAGTACACATTTTTGCAAGTCAGTTTAATGAAGCTTGAACAGAGATTATGTTTCGAATTAAACAAGATTTTAAATTAAATAAAATTATGAGCAAGCTTTTATAAATTATGAAGCTTATTAAGTTTTAACTTTTCTATGTACAGATAGAAATCAGAGTAAATAAATAAAAGTGAGTAACTTATTTCATAATTATATATTCAATGGTTAATCAATTTTGAAAATTAGTATACATTTTTGCAAGTCAGTTTAATGAAGCTTGAACAGAGATTTTAAATGAAATAAAATTATGGGCAAGCCCTTATAAATTATGAGGCTTATTAAATTTTTACCTTTCAATGTACAAAAATAAATTCGGAAAGACGTCAGAAAATACGTTTAAACGGCCCCGCGCGCACCGTGGAATAATAAACGCGTCAAATGTGAGAACACGATGAAATTAGCATAATTCGGAATACAACGGTTTGCAGCGGAGTTTTGGTGTATTTTCGATTCGAGCGAGGCCGAGGTTCAGCGAATCGTTCCGGAAACGTTCTCCATAGCAAATTACGAGTGTTAGTGGCACGTGTAACGTTTCGCCAGTGGCGGTTCCGCGAATCTCTCGGTTTAATATGCAGTTAAGCGAGACCGTATCGCGTAACTCTCTCTATACAGCAGCGTCGCGCGTCGCCGCTATAAATTCCGACTGTTTCTTCATTGAATTACTCCGAGGTCTCGGTGTGCACAAGCCTCGTTATTACCGTGTAGCACTTCCAACGGCGCTGCGAATCCGGTTGATTTGAAATTTAAGAGATCCACCTGCTGTTTCTGATTTTTTACACGTTCCGTACCGGCACAGTGTTTCCAAAACCCGAAAACGTGGCCAAAACCTAGAAAGTCAACTTTCAGCTAGGCTTGTTTGAATTATTGGATTGGGTACCCTAATAGTGTCACCAATTGGGGATAAACCGAAAAAAAGTAGTTTAAGGAAGCATCCTTGTTGGCTTCTTCTATTGTACTAATACAATATTAATATATTTTATATTTTGTTTATTTATTGCCCATAATTTTATTTCATTTAAAATCCTGTTTAATGCGAAACAAAATCTCTCTTCAAGCTTCATTAAACTGACTTGCAAAAATGTGAAATAATTTTCAAAATTGATTAACCATTGAATATCTAATTATGAAATGAGTTACTCACTTTTATTTATTTACTCTGATTTCTAACTGTAGATTGAAAGGTTAAAATTTAATAAGCCTCATAATTTATAAAAGCTTGCCCACAATTTTATTTAATAATTTGTTATTTCATAATTTTTTATTTCATAATCAATTTTTTAGTACAGACAAAACACGTACTTATAAGCTTGTACAGTAACTTGATAGCAGCACATGTTTTGTCTGTTCAAAGCAATTAAAATTATTTTCATAAAGCAAGTGAGTAACATATCTCATAATTAGATATTCAATATAATGTAATTTTGTTTAATAATTTACAGACGCAGTTATTAATTTTCTTGAAAATGATCTGACCATAGATCGAAAAAAAGAGCATTTGAAGTTGATCAATTGCAGAATTGCTTCTAAGTAAAAATTTGATCCAACCAATGCGCCCGGAGCGTTTATAAATCTTTTACAAACAAATTTACGATCGATATTTACTTTAATATACAGTACTATTGTATATTAGTATTACACATAATATACTAATATATTATATAGTATTATATATTATATATACAATACATAGTATTATCAATTTTGTACAATGTTTGTATAGTATATGTATATTATATACTATATATTATATTATTATATTTTTTTATTTATTATATATATTTATTTTATTATTTTTTATTTTATTATTTTATTATTTTATTTTATTATTTTATTTATTTTATATATATATATATATATATAAATAATATAATTATATGAGTATATATATAATATATACTTTACATATATTATATATTATATTATACTATATATTATATACAATATATAATACACAACAACAATATATAGTATTATTCACTTCCATTTATCATGGAAGACTTAATAATCCCTGTCGGTTAACAACTTTCGGTTTTTTGAGGATAAATGTTTAGAATATCTTGTTTTTGAACGTCAGACGTTGGAAGTTTTCCGGCGGAAACTTAAATGAATTCATCAAAAAGAAATAATGACGAGTCCACAGTGCCCTGGCTGCACCGTTAAACTTCGCTTTGCTCACATGTTGTACTTCGAGTATAATACCAAACACAGTTGACGCTCGAGGACCATACCGGCGCGTGCCACACCCGCTACGTAAACAAAAACTTCTCAAGTTCCAGCCGAGCATGCTTCCGAAACTCCTTTAGCCTTATAATTACGTTAATTACTAGCATTCGTTAACCGCCGATGCCCGTCGTGTACGTTTGTCGGGATTGCAAAATATGAGAATATTGTAGAACCTTGCAATTATTGAAACCTGTGGAACATTTTCTAATTAACGTGATTGTTTGATTGCGTAAGTAAATAAACGAAATTTTTCTTGGTTTCTTGCTGTACTTAATCGTTTATAACAAACTCAATATTTACAACCTACACATACAAAAATTCTTGAACTCGCCCAAGACATTTTTTTCCACCTTGAACAAATATTGTGATATTATTATACAGATTGGGGCAATAACTATGTCCACCTTGAACATCTCCGTTATTTGTAATAATATGGAAAAATATTATCAACAAAATTTGCACGGTACAAAGAGGGACATGTCGCGCCAGAAACATTTTCTGAGAGGGTGGAGGCATAGAGGACATTTCAAGGTAACCTTGATTTTTTAAAATGGAAACACCTACTTCCTGTATCATGAATCGATAGACCATCGAATTCTGAGTAAAGATGTATTAACCTACATATGTCCTAAATCTAATAGTTAACGAGATATTATTGAAACAATGTTCTTCCTTCTTATTATATTATTACATATTTTTTAGTTTTTTTATTTTTTTATTTATTATATATATAAATAATATAATTATATTAGTATATATATAATATATAATATACATATATTATATATTATATTATACTATATATTATATACAATATATAATACACAACAACAATGTAAAATATTATTCACTTCCATTTATCGTAGAAGACTTTAATAATCCTTGTCGGTTAACAACTTTCGGTTTTCTGAGGATAAATATTCAGAATATCTTGTTTTTAAACGTCAGACGTTGGAAGTTTTCCGGCGGGAAACTTAAATGGATTCATCAAAAAGAAATAAAATGTATTGAAACATGTATTGACCTCCACATGCCCTAAATCTCATAGTTAACAAGATATTACCGAAACAATTTTCTCTGGATAATATTTGATACTCTATCATCTATGGTATAAAAAATAGGACATTCCATTTAAAAAAATGGAGGTGACCGTCAAATGTCCAAAGCACCTCCAGCTGCAAAAAAAAACTAGTATCGCCACCTGATGGACTCCTTCGTAGTGTGCAATTTTATACTCACGTCGGGTACAGATATTTTGCTTCCTGGATCGAAAAGAACGTCGACGTTGGAAAGTTGAAAGGGTGATTTCTCAAGATAAAAGTCTGCTCTATCGCGTGGTGTAATTCGATTTTCCTCTGGACCCTTATTTTTTTATATAAATTGAAAAGTATCCTCAAAAATGTGTGCAATAGTCGTGTCTCTCCGTCTTTAATGATTGTTTAAACATGTTTAAACAATCACAACGTGTTACTATTGCACATCACTGGATTCGGGAAAGTCTACAGAATCTCCTGCTGTTGACCTTCATATGTCCTAAACCTAATAGTTAACGAGATATTATCCAAAGAAGAAAGAAAATTATTCCGATAATATCTCGTTAACTATTAGATTTAGGACATATGTAGTGTTTAGTCGTAGTTTCCCGAGGGCACTCTCAAGTGACGAGCGGACGTATTCCTACTCAAGGTTGTAAGGCTTGAGCCCGGTTATGAAAACTGCGGACACGTCGACTCGAGAATGACCTCGTACGACTGGATACTACCCGCCAAATTAATATTGGGTAGCCGGTTCAATGGGTAAAGTGATAAAAGAACGATTGTATCGGATCGATTCAAAGGGGTACATTAAAAGAAGCGTTTCGTCCCGGACCTGCTAGTGGACTCGTCAGTAAGGCAATTCTAGCAGGTCCTGCCTTATACGCTAGCGCACGCAAGGGATTTAAAATGATAGCGCGGAATTTGGCGCGATTGTCCCGATCGTTGGACCACGTAATATCGCGATGCAAGTCTTCAAACTAATACTTAGATCGACAAGACAACGGCCGGTGCGTTGTGCTTGTCTATTCGCGGATTCAATAATATTGCTCGTCCGAGAGCTAGCAGAGAACTGTCTGCGTTTGAATTCTAGACCGTTCGCGTTGAAGAAGAAAATGCACTGATTGGTTCCTGCCGAAAGATGCAGTTACCAATCAGCGTCCTCAAGAATGTTTGGCTCTCTTTCCCATGGCTCTGAAGGAGGCCTGTTTCTGAGAAAGAGAGAGACTCCGTCACTCGACACCGTACGTATCGGCCGAAACAGGACCTTTTTCCGCGACCGGGTTTATGGCACTCTGTAACTTAGTGTATACAGAAAAATAGACATCTGGCGATGTCTAGAATGGTCACTGGAAGACCCTAATTGACTGAATCTTCGAGGAAGATTCCTAGCCACGAACGTACCATAAATATTGTCCGAAAGAACCACGTGTCCTGTTCCTACGCGACGGAACACTCCGAAATAGGCCTCACGCAGAGCCATGGGAAACAGAGCTAAACATTCTTGAAGATGTTGATTGGAGGCATCTTTTACATTTTTTGAATTTCGAATTTCTTCAATTCAATCCTAACATTTATGACACTTACCAATAAACAGTTATTTTTAAAATAGAAAATGCGTGTCCTATATTTGTGGGTATTGAAAAAAAAGTCATTGGGAAAACCTACTGTGGCCCTAACACGGGTTTCCTTATGTGGGCCTCATACGGCTTTCCCAATTAGGCAGTCGTTGATATTCCGCGTTACATGCCGCATTAGGGCCTAACAGCCAAATTAGGCTAGCCTATTGCGGACCTAATGGTCTCTCAAACTAAATTTCTAGTCGGGTGTCTTCCTCTTTTTTGTTTTTATTGTAAACACTTACGTAAAAGGGCTTTTCAGTCCGTCTATAATAAATAATAATAATAATTATTATAATTATGAAAATCGACGTGTTACGGGCCTCATACGGCTTTCCCAATTAGGCAGTCCTTGATATCCCGCGTTACATGCCACTTTAGGGTCTAACAGCCAAATTAGGCTAGCCTATTGCGGACCTAATGATCTCCCAAACAGAATTTCTAGTCGGAATGTTTCACCGTGAGACATTTTCCCGCACGATCAGGTACGATAAGGCATTCAAGATGCTCGTGTCAGGCGTGCCAACCTATGTTTACGAGGTAAGAAAAGTCGAAAGGGGAGGTCGCCGGGACTCATTAACTTCCCGGTTGCGTCGAGGTTCGTGGTTATCGGCGTTATCAGGCCGTGGCGGTATCTCACCGCCTAACTAGAAATCGATGCATCGACGCGCCGCGGTCTTCCGGCGTTTAATACCCGCGAAAATTATTGACCTAAGTTTTCCCCCGGAGCCCCGGTGCTCCGTCGGCGAGCCAAACCGGGCGGGAAGAGAAATGCTGGTAGGCGAGCGAGGTCTCGGAACGACCGTGGAACAAAGGGAGCACGTTCGAGACAGTCGATGAATAATGCAAAAACCGTGTTCCTTCTTTTCCGGTCTCGGAGACGACGGAGGCGACAGCCTGTCCTGCGCTGAATACGCTGGGGACAGTCTTGGGATCGCATGATGAAATCGATCACGAGGGGGTCGAGATGAAATGTCGATAAATAGTTGATAGGATGAGACGTCGGACCACTTCGACCGTTCTCTGTCTGATGAAACGAGCGGTTCGTGCCTGAACGACCTCGCAAAATCGTCTTAAGCGCATGAAGCCAGTGTAGAATGCCAGTGTAACGTGAGGACAGGTCGATGCTTAGTGCTGCGTGGAGTTGACAGTAGAACGACCATGTTATGTGTCAGACAAGCGAGTAAGACAGCGTTGATGGGACAGGGAAAGATGTAGAATACAGAGAAATAATGTTTGAGCTTGTGGGGAACAATGGTGTGAGTAATACCTTTACGGTGAGAGAACACCCGTCGTCATATACAAATAACAGTGCAGTTCAATTCAGTAGAATGACATTAGATTGACGTATTGTATTGTGGTAATTATTTACATTAGGGACTTCCTCGTCGATTTTGATGACCTTCAAATATGTTGTCAAGGTCATCATTCTGAACAACTTTTCTCTGTACATGTTACCACCGCTCGGTTTTAGTTTTCGAGATATTCGAAAAAAACTATTTCTAATACTGTATTGAATTTTCTTTCTTCATAGGCGATTACTTAACAGCGTTTCTAACCAAACACAAAATGAAAAACACAGGTATACAATATAAAACATTTATATAAAAGGATTTTCGTATGCGTATTTAGAAACAAAATGTAAAGAAACCTCTATATATACCTCTATATTGGAAAAGGAAAAAGTTGTTCAGAATGTCGAAATCTAAAACATATTAAAATTTTATCAAAATCGGAGTACGCAGACCTTTTCTATATAATTACCGAGTCAGTTGTTGGTTTATCGCAAAGAGTGAGGATCTAGTGCGTTGCTTGCGAGTCAGAGTATCATGTTGCGTTTTACATTCTACCTATTCGATCCCTGTTATATATATTTAATAAATAAAGTTCAGAAACATTGTTACCAAATTACTTGCTAGTTATGTCTACTTTGCACTCCAAATTTTACATTTTTCTTTCTTTTTGTCGAGTCACACTCGACAAAGGAGTGCAAAGGGTCAATATAGGAGCCAAGCAGGTAGAGCATGTATTAATGAAAAGTCTGGAAAGTGAAGTACACGACTGTCAAGACAAATATACGCGAAGATAAATTCAGGCAAATCAAATGTATCGATTCACTTATATTTTCTCAATCGTAATTCTTATATGCGATACACTCTCCCCGTCGACACTGCCAACGAAAAGGGAATAAAATATTTCTAGCTGAGCCCGCAATCGGCCGAGCAAATCATATCGGTACCGGTTCAATGAAATGCAATGCGTAAAATCAATTCGGTCGAACGATGTATAAACTGCTGTGCATCGAAACTGTACGGCACAGTATTAAAGCAAGAGTTGCTATTCCTCCTCATGCCAACTGGTAAAAGGAATTAAATATTTATCAAACCACTGGCTCAGAAAAGGTACTTTGCGAATGTGTCGCGGTTTTCCATTTTTAGTTTTCTAGTCCCGGCAGGCACGAAAGAGAATTCGCGAGAATGGTACGATTCTTTTTGAAATTGTAATCTCTATAGAGTTGTTGGGAGAGGAAATCTATTTATTGAAACGTATAGAAGTGAAATCGATGTTAGATCGTACAAGTAGCGCGTATCGACGTTATCTCTGTCAGGTGGAGCACGCGAATAACAAATCGCAATTAAAATTCAATGAAATAATATAAACTGGGACAAAGTCAGACAAGCTGAACGAGTCGATCGAACGGGACACGTTGCCGGTAGATCGTAAAAGTGGAGCATATCAATATGAAATCTGACGAGGCAACTGCCACCACGGATGAAGAATGTAGCTCCCGGCATACTAAAACAAGTAGAATAACTCAATCAAACAGAATTCATTCGCGTTAGATCAGACAAGTAGAATACATCAATAATAATCAAATCATACGCATCAACGTTATTTCAGCCGAGTGAAACGTATCAATATATGAAATAAGGCAGACAGCCTACCTCAATTACAGCTCCAACTAACTCGATAAGCTGTGACGTAGCAGGCAAGTGAATCGACTCGTTCATTCACCATACATCGACGTTAAATCCGACAGGAGGGAAAATGTAAAATTGAATTCCAGCGAACAGGACACAAGTGAAATATATCAATATGAGGTCAGTCTCGATGCAAATAGAATAAAATATATGAAAAACAGCATGGTTTCGTACGTTAGCGATCAACAACTAACCTAGCTGTGTACTGCAGCTATATCGCATCCTCTTTATGCTAATCTACAGGTAGATACAATTTTTACAGATTTTCGAAAGGCTTTTGACGCGGTAAATCATTCTCTTTTAATTGAAAAGTTTGCAACATTCGGCTGCAAGGGTAATCTTTTGGCATGGCTAGAAATTACCTTACAAACCGTTTTCAAATTATACTGTCCCTTCTTTGTTGTTGTTAAACGAGTTGTCTTATATTTTTTTCCCTCTTTGTCATGTTCATGTCCATGTTCATGTCCATGTCCATGTCCATGTCCATGTCCATGTCCATGTCCATGTCCATGTCCATGTCCATTCGTCATCGTTATTGTAACAGTTTTGTAAAAGAATCTAATTCAGTTTCTAATAAATAAATAATAAATAATAATAATAAAAGAAAGAGTAGTATAATCTCTGACAAACGTCAGACAAGTAAAACAAATGCATCGAACGGAATACACATCGACACTAAGCCCCAGAACATGCCGATACCAGATCAAGCAAGATAAATCGACACTCACCGAGAGAAAACACCTGAACATAAATCCTCAAGAAAATATAACCGATGTCACAATCAGACAAGGGGAACGACTTCGTATGACGACCCTAATTCCATGCCAGATTCCATGTTAGATTCCCAAGGACCGGGCAGCACCGGTACTCGCAGACAACATTACTTTAATTAATGCTCGAGTAGGGCAGCGGCGTCGGGCCCCCTCGAATCGTTAATTACTCTTGCATCGAGCCGGAGTAAATCACCTGGAGCATCCCCCGTACATTGTTCCCGGGGAACGCAGACCCTCGAGCAATAAAATCCCAAACAGTCGGTCCTTAGGGTGGATTCCCTCTCGCTGTTTACCAGCACTCTCAACTGTCACGGGTGACAATAAAAAGGGTAATTATACAGAAAAGGGCACACCTCACTGGTTTTGATGATCTCGAAGTAGGTTGCCATGGTCATCATTCTGCACAACCTTTTCCATACTTGACGTACCAATAAATTTTAAAACGATCCATCGTCATTATTAGGTTGTCCCAAAAGTTTCTTTCGGAATGTGTTCCTCTCTAATGTTGCTAAATAAATACAAACAATGCAATAATCTTTGAGATGCCGTCTCGGAAAGGCGGGAATTCTGCCGAATGTCACATCGCACAGCGGGGTATTCGCCCAATTTCAGCCGTCATAAGGCAATTTTAAAAATTTTACATAAATTGTAAAATTTTTGTGGCTTGCATTAGTTGAATGTTGAGGAACAATCTACCATCATTCGTTTTCCCATCCATGTATCCATTAAGCACTGAAATTTGTCGGAAGTTTGAAATTCCGTTAACCGCTTTCATTTATCAACGAATTAAATTATTTCGTGTTTACGGACGTGCTTCTGACGACTTTAATCCTACATATTTGTGTTAATGTTTCAGCACTTTCCAACATGAATACGCATTATGTGCATGAATCGAAAATCAACTTTTCGCACAACCTAATATTTACCCGACTAGAAATTCAGTTAGGCGTGCCTAATGACGAATGTGGGCCTAATAAGGAAAGAATGGTGTACGCCTAAGTTGGGCATTTCTAACAGTTTCTATACATGAGCCTAATACGAAAAGAATGATGTATGCCTAAGTAGGACATTTCTGACAGTTGCCATACATGGACCTAATGCGGAAAGAAATGTGAACGGTTAATTTGGGCATTCCCAATAGTTGCTATACATGGGCCTAATACGAAAAGAATGGTGGACGCCTAAGTTAGGCATTCCTAACAATTGCCATACATGGGCCTAATACGAAAAGAATGGAGGACGCCTAAGTAAGGCATTCCTAACAGTGGCCATACATGGGCCTAATACGAAAAGAATGGTGGACGCCTAAGTAGGGCATACCTAACAGTTGCTATACATGGGCCTAATGTGGAAAGAACAATGTACGCCTAAGTTAGGCATACCTAATAGTTGTCATACATGATCCAAATGAGGATGGCCGAGCGGATGTCTAGGTTTGCAAGTATAATTTAGGAAAGCAGCCGCATTAGGGCCTAACAGCCAAATTAGGCTACCCTAATGCGGACCTAATGGTCTCCCAGACTGAATTTCCATTCGGGTATTTAGTAATATCAAAGGACCACATTCCGAAAGAAACTTTTGGGATTACATTAATAGACTTCAACATAAAGAACAAGGCAGACAGTGGAGGAAAGAGAGGAGGAATAGACGGTACCTACATACTGTTAAGAGGACCCCAGGACTCGAACCTTTTCACCCTTGAAGCTAATTAGAAAATCATAACACAGAGAGGAGACCGTCTCGCGTTTAATTACGCGAATTGGTCGGGTGAATCGCGTCTTCGCCGTACCCTAATTAAGCGTGAAGGAGGAATAAGCTACGCTCTACTCGCGATTCAACGGTGAAAAGGCCCCCAGACCGCGGCCCCTCGAAAATTGTATAAAATTTTTGAAACTCGCCCTGCTAAATGAGACTCGTTCTCACGGCTGTGTTCCTATCCACTCTCTCCAGATCTCTCCTTTTGATCATCCTCCTCTTTCTGCCTCTCTCTGTATATCTCTTATGCTTTCTGGCTTTTGCCATCCCCCACCCTATTTCTTTTTATTTAATGATGCGCCACTTTACGAGCGTCGCACCATCAAAGTTGTCTCTCGTTAGAACGTCCACGATTCGCCGGGCAAAAGGAGCGTCCCAGGGATCGGATAAAGCGAGCATCGCCCTCGGGATCGTCCGCATTTAATCCCGGCCGAGCGTGTCGCGCCGTGTAATTTCAATAAAAAGAAATAAATTGTGGAAGATGCCCGACGGAAATTGCAAGGCGATGGCGTTCCTGCCGGTTTAGGCTGCACTTATACCGGCGAATTCGCGCGAGCGCCGGCGAAAAAAGCCATAAATTTCGAGCGCGGGTCGACGGCTCCCTGCTGCGCGTGCAAAGAAAATGGGTTTCCATGGGCCTGTTGTCTGTGCACGCACAATAGGGACCCGTCAGCCCGCGCTCGAAATTTATGGCTTTTTTCGCCGGCGCTCGCGCGAATTCGCCGGTATAAGTGCAGCCTTAAGCGGAACCTCGACGGTAAAACCCGGGCGACCAAAAGAGAAAAATTAGGATCGCCAGACTCTTAGACGATCCGCACGAGCGTGTATCGTGTGTAGTCTGTTGCAAAATAAACGCTGTAAGGACGGGAAACACTTGGGCTGAAACACAGCTGCTGTTTCTTTGTTGCTCTCCCCCCCTTTCAAGCTACTCGAGCGAAACTCAGTGGTGTAATTAAGTTTTTACTGTTAATGTTGTTACTCGTGGGAAAACGAACGGTGCTGTTTGTCGTCCTTTTATTTTACCACGTTTTTTCTCCTCTCGCGCGAACTCCGTCGCTCACTATGATTAAATTACGGAGCGCATGGTCGACTAACGATCGTATTAATTCTTGAATTTGTGTTGCTAATTTTCCGTGTTCTTTCGTCTGGCCGAATGGTCATCGACTGATTAATGTACAGGGTGTCAGAGATAATTTGACCAGCTTGAATATCTCCGTTATTTGTGATAATATGGAAAAATGTTATAAATAAAATGGTAAATATATCGATGAAGGGATTCAACTCGGACGACCTTGACCATTACATATGCTGTCAAAGACAACATTCTGAACAACTTTTGTCAATATAACTATAAGTTTCTCGGACTTAGTTTCCGAGAAAATTACGATGAAGCTTTGTTAAATTTTGGTTGCAAATATACTATGTTTTCTCGGACGACCTTGACCTTTACATATATTGTCAAGGACGAAGAATTTGCACGGTACAGAGGAGGACATGTCGTGACAGAAATATTTTCTTCGAGGGTGGAGGCATAGAGAACATTTCTTACAATTACGTTAATTAATAGCATTCGTGGAGGACATTTCAATGTCACCTTGATTTTTTAAAATGGAAACATCTATTTTCTGTATCATGAATCGATAGACCATCGAATTCTGAGTAAAAATGTATTGACCACCATATGTCCTAGATCTAATAGTTAACGAGATATTATCGAAACATTTTTCTTTTTTCTTTGGATAATATAAGATACTCTATCGATCTATGGTATAAAAAATAGAACATTCCATTTTTAAAAAATGGAGGTGACCTTCAAATGTCCAAAGCACCTCCAGCTGCAAAAAAAAACTATTATCGCCATCTGATGGACTCCTTCGTAGTGTACAATTTTATACTCATGTCGGGCACAGATATTTTGCTTCCTGGATCGAAAAAAACGTCGACGTTGGAAAGTTGAAAGGGGGGTTTCTCAAGATAAAAGTCTACTCTATCACGTGGTGTAATTCGATTTTCCGCTGGACCCTTATTTTTTTATATAAATTGAAAAGTATCCTCAAAAATGTGTGCAATAGTCGTGTCTCTCCGTCTTTAATGATTGTTTAAACATGGTTACACAATTACAACGTGTTACTATTGCACATCACTGGATTCGGGAAAGTCTAGAGAATCTTCTGCTGTTGACCTTCATATGTCCTAAACCTAATAGTTAACGAGCTATTATCCAAAGAAGAAAGAAAATTGTTTCGATAATATCTCGTTGACTTTTAAGTTTAGGACATATGAAGGCTAACACTTTTATACTCAAAATTCAATAAATAGGACATTCCATTTACAAAAATGGAGGTGACCTTCAAACGTCCGAAGTACCTCCACCTGCAAAAAACTTTTATTGCCACGGGATGGAGCCCTTCGTATTGTGCAATTTTATTTCAGCAAATATTTCTGGTCAGCGGTTGTCTTCGAAACTATAAGTTTCACAGAAATATTTGATCAAAACAGAAGGCTAACAAAATATGACAATCCACCTTCAGGTATTTATGAGTTGTGAAAAAGAACAGAATGAAAATGGTACAATATTGAGTGGGAAATTATTAAAAATTTAATGAATAGTATGCCACGCAGGCTAGAGGCAGTACAAAAAAGTCAAGGAAAATGGAGAAAATATTAATTTAAATCTTTATTTCGACGAGCGTAATTAAAGTGCAAAACTGTAAACGTTGCTACAAATCCTTATTTTTTAAAAATATTCTATAAATCCATAAATATTAATGAAAATAATATATAATAATAATAATAATATTGTAATAATAATATAATAATGCTATATAATAATAATATTCCATAAATATTAATAAAAATAATGTATATAATAATAATATAATAATAATAATATATAATAATAATATTCCATAAATATTAATGAAAATAAACTGTGATATTATGTTTGCCATATTCACCATATAATTATTATGTTGGCTTAATCTTTATTATTCATTTGAAAAATAGATTGTATTATCACGTGTTCTGTAAAACTAGCGAAGTATGTTTACACATTTGCTCGTCACTCTAAACGAAAAGATCGATTGGAAAGGAACGTCGAATAGAGAGCGTACGGAAATATCGATGGGAAAAACTAGTTAGATACTCTGATGCTTGTCGTAAACTTGGCTTGAACTTGGGTGTCCAACATCTGTGGTGTTGGAGAGCGTTGGAAATCAGCGAGAATGGGGGATCGAGGAAGCAACACGGAGGAAACTCGGAGCCGGTGTATTTCACAGGAATGGATCGTTCCGTGGGAACGTGACATCCCACGAATCCGTGGCAACCGGTTCGTTGCTCCGGCTTGCCGCCAATGGTGCTAAAAATGTCACGACACTTAAATTATTCTCGGCCAATCGGGCCGGCAGTTTGTAGATACCTGTTGAAGCTCTCGTAGGACGATCGCCCCGGTGTCTGCGAAACAATGCACTCGAGTCGTGACGGGAATAACCCTGCACACACGTGTTTCTCCTTCAGTATTTTAAAATGATTAACAACGGGCTACTCCAACTGATGAACAGCAAACTATCATTACCACGTTTTTATTAGCTCGCTTTCTTGTTTGTTTGTCTATTCGGTGGCAAATTTCGCAATTGATTTTAAACTAAAGAGTTAGCTAGAGACTTGAAATTGTATTAATGCAAATTTTCTATATAACATCAACATATAAAATTTTTTATATGAAAATTCAATATTAATCTCACAAAATTTTCAAGTTTGAGGTCATTTCAAGGTCATAGTATAGTACACTGTTAAATTCGTCTCGACGTCAGAAACAATCCTACGATGTCCAAAACATATAGTGCCATTGAAAAAAGTCAATGTGACCTTTACTTTTTTACGTGAAAAACATTTTTTCACATTTGAGAATATGCGAACATGTAGCTCATCATGTACTAAGAAACTTTTGTCTAAAACATTTTTTAATTGTACTACTGGAAATGCCTAAAAAATGGTGACATAACTTAACGGATACACCCTGTATATTCAACAAACATTGCCGAACAGTCCAGCAAAATTTAAAACCGTTATCCCCGCTGTTGGCGTTGTAAAAAATTGTCGAAGGTAGAATTTTCAATCGTCGAACAAGAAAGTGTTCTAAAACGTCATCGAATGACGGTGGCGCGTTCCCCGGCGTAATGAGCGTTGAAGCGCGTTGAAAAAAGCGGGAATGATGGAAGGCATCGATTGGTTGGAGGGCATCGAGCTTACAGAGGGCAGGGAGCATCGTTTCACGGGTTTTTCAGTAGGAATATGGGGCAGCAGCCCTTGTCAGTTCGAATCGCCCCGGGGGCGGGTGAAAATGAAAGGGACGAGGGATAGGAGAAAGGAAGAGAGAGGGAGAGGAGAGAGAATGGCCGAGCTGGCGACTATTTGAATGACGGTAGCGGCTGACGTTTCGTTAGCAAACAATTCCTCGAGAGATCGGCTCGTCCTCGTGATTATCATCCTGGTCCGTCTTCCAGGTGGATTCGTTCGCTCGGAATTGCGTCCCGCCGCCGGAAACATCCGTAATATTCGGCCAGCATTGTCCGCGAAAGTTCGTTGGGTATCGCGTTCAACTACAAGGGTCTCACCAGGCTGCGTGCACACTCGACTATTCAATCCGAAAGTTCGAATCTCTGACGATGGAACGGTCTCGGAGCTACAAATTGTTCAATCGGCCAGCTTCATATGGATTCTAATAGTTTCGGAGGTTGGTAGGAGTTCACTGTCAAGTGGCGACGCAGCAGAAGCATGGGGGAAACAGGCCTCGGGTCTGTCGAGGGTGAAATTCACAAAAGTCAACTTTGAAATGCGTGAGCTATACGAGTTATGGAAAAGGCGCTTTGAGGCCGCTGTACGCTAAAGCTACGTTTTGCTGCGCTACGCTGGGTGTACACTTGGGAAATCGATTTTAAGGTGGCTTCTCTATAGACCAGTGGTTCCAACTTGGAACATAACAGATTCCGTTGAGAGCAACTGTGCTCTACACTTTTACACGTAGAATTGATTTTGGCGTTGACGGGCCGTTGTCTTCCCGATTAGAAATTTAGTTTGAGAGACCATTAGGTCCGCATTAGGCTAGCCTAATTTCGCTGTTAGGCCCTAGTGCGGCATGTAACGCGGAATATCAACGACTGCCTAATTGGTGTTAGGGCCACATTAGGTTTTCCCAAAGACTTTTTTTCAATACCCACAAATAAAAAACACGTATTTTCTATTTAAAAAAAATAACTGTTTGTTGGCAGATTCGAACCAGTGACCCCTACTGATTGCCAATATTTCTCGCTGGGCCCTCGGCCACTTCGGTTGTTGTTCATAGGCAAACACCATCTCATTATGACTGGAAGACAGTTTCTCAAATGCAATTTTCTTTGCTAAATTACGTTTGGATACGTCATCTTTAAATACTATAAGTTGGTAGCAGCACGTGTTAGGATTTCCCAACCTAGGCATGCGCTCGGGGATCCCCATTTCGACCACTTCGGGCAACTATTAGAAATGCCCAACTTAGGCGTCCACCTACACCATCACATTATGACTGGAAGACAGTTTTTCAAATGCAATTTTCTTTGCTAAATTACGTTTGGATACGTCATCTTTAAATACTGCAAGTTGGGAGCCGCACCTGTTAGGATTTCCCAACCTAGGCATATGCTCGTGGATCCTCATTTCGACCACGTCTGGCAACTATTAGGAATGCCCATGTTAGGCGTACATCATTCTTTCCGCATTAGGCTCACATTCGTCTTTAGGCATGCCTAACTGAATTAGTCGGGTTAATACTCTAATTCTTAGCTTTAATTAGCAATTTGATTTTATGCCGCGTATTGGCTTGTAAATTTTCGGTTGAGTAGACCAGGTCAGAATCCGCTGGCAGCCAGCTCGGCAAGAGGAATCAAGTGCCGATCGAATTCCTCTATTCAGTTTCAGCGAAGGGTTTCCACTGGAAATGTTGTTTCAGAGCGGCGTTTGTAGATCGCTGGACCATGTTCGAGCCGCTGCGGTTTCCTGTGTCCCTTTTTTCGAAATTCGGGTTTCAACGGGGTTTGGATACCATCAATTATCGATCCGCCAGGTGAAATGGCCGAGTCAATGTTGGGCTGCATCAAATAATTCACTCGCGTAGTCTCGGCATTTTTACAATCGTAACTTTAATTAAACATTAATAATAAACGTTAGCAATCCCAGCTTTTATAAATTATTTATTTCCATCGTCAGAGGGAGAAGAAGCAACTTGCTGATTTGGGTGTGAAACACTGGGTGGGTGTGTGTGGTATTGTCGCTTCTCATCTCCAAAACGTGTTTACAAACAAAAAATAAACAGATGCGTTCCCGGAACAGGTTTACGTTGCCGCGGAGCATGCAGGAATACGAAAAATTCAATACAGTATTAGCAATAGTTTTTTGCGAATATCTTAAAAACTAAAATCGAGCGGCAGTAACATGTATAGGACAAAGTTGTTCAGAATGATGATCTTGACAACAAATTTGAAGATCATCAAAATCGGAACAGGTTTACGTTGCTGCGGAGCATGCAGGAATACGAAAAATTCAATACAGTATTAGCGATAGACTTTTACAAATATCTCGAAAACTAAAAGCGACACCCTATATTGGAAAAGGAAAAAGTTGTTCAAAATTCCGAAATCTATATCATATTAAAATTTCATCAAAATCGGAGTACGCAGACCTTTTCTATATAATTACCGAGTCAGTTGTTGGTTTATCGCGAAGAGTGAGGATCTAGTGCGTTGCTTGCGAGTCAGATTATCATGTTATTATTATTTAAATAAAGTTCAGAAACATTGTTACCACATTACTTGTTAGTTATGTCTACTTGGCACTCCAAATTGTACATTTTTCTTTCTTTTTGTCGAGTCACACTCGACAAACGAGTGCAAAGGGTTGACATAGGAGCCAGGCAAGTAGAGCATTTTCGTCAATCCTAGCTTTTATAAATTATTTATTTCCATCGTCAGAGGGAGAAGAAGCAACTTGCTGATTTTTATCGGAGATAAGGGATACCATGTTCGAATTAGAGTAGGCGTAGGGTGGCTATATAGATTTCAGATCCTGGGATCCTCGTCGAGTGCATTGTTTCGGTTCGACGATTATTCGTAGAACCCCTTTGGGGCATGTTCCGGGTCGCTAACAAGGGTCACTGGGGACTCGGGTCTAAGTGTTTAAGAGAATATGGTCGCTGGAAGCAGGAACATCGTCACAGAAAACGTTCACGCCTCCCGTATCTTTGACCCGTTCACCCAACAATCAAAAATCGTACGTAAATCCATGGAAATACCCAGCAAAATAATAACAGGCTACAAGATTACATTTCTTCAATTAATCATTAAATTCAACAATTAATAATTAAATTCTACAATTCTGTAGAAATATCCACCAAAATAATAACAGGCTACAAGATTACATTTCTTCAATTAATAAATAATTTCAACAATTAATAATGAAATTCTACAATTCTGTAGAAATATCCACCAAAATAATAACAGGCTACAAAATTACATTTCTTCTGTTAATAAATAATTTCAACAATTAATAATTAAATTCTACAATTCTGTAGAAATATCCACTAAAATAATAACAGGCTACAAGATTACATTTCTTCAATTAATAAATAATTTCAACAATTAATAATTAACTTCTACAATTCTGAGAAATATCTACCAAAATAATAACAGGCTACAAGATTACATTTCTTCAATTAATAAATTGTAGCGGACATTGTGTGTGGAAAGAGGATCTTTCCAGACGTGGAAA
>JAQQRZ010014294.1:68034-90641 GCA_028455615.1 Lasioglossum zephyrum
CAGGGTGTTTCAAAATTTCAACATTTTCTTTTGAAATAATGACGTCCGCGGCTTTGTTAAGAAGTTACATATATGTATATATATAAATAAATATATGTTTTATGCATCCCTGAATGCAAATCAGGTTCCATAGACGCAGTTCGATCGCGCAGCTCGCTGATAGAGTGTATACAGGAACGAAATGGAGAGCGAAGATTATGCAACAACCTAATAATAAATGGTAAAACGTGCCCGCGAGGTTTGTAGCAGCACGTGCAACAACAGTCGAAGCTATTCACCGGTTGAAACGGAGAGAACCGTGAAAGCCGACTGGTTAGATAGGCTATATAGGTCTCTCTCTCTCTCTCTCTCTCTCTCTCTCTTTCTCGCACATTCACACACATACTCGCATCTCTCTCTCTCTCTCCCTCTGCCTCTCTTTCTCTCCGGGATGAAATCAATAATACACCACCATTGAAAGCGGTGTCTCGGTCGACCTTATAGTGCGTTGTCGCGTCGTGTCGGTGTTAACGCGCGTTCCACGCGAATACGACGGAACCGAGCTCCCCATCGCGTCGCGCTCGCTTTCCAAGCGATTCTTGACCGATTTTATGACTTCACTTCACTCCGCGATACTCTTTTACATGACAATCGACGAAATTATTCGGATGCTTCGGCTGGAAATCCTCTGCACACACTTGGAGATCGATTAAACTTGCTGGAGAAATTGCGAAGCGAAATTTCGATTTTTTCAACTGATAATTCGATAGGCAAACTCACTAAGCAAACGCAATTATACAGGGTGGGACGCCACATTTTGCCATCTAGATTTACGTCATTATTATTACGCATAGCAAACAATGTTTCAGATTAAGTTGAATCGTTTTGAGAGGGGCACATTCTGATGGTACATTTTCTTTTGTAGGTGGACGTGTAAAGGACATATGAAGGTCATTAATGTTTTCTTAAATGGAATCATATATTTTTTATTGTATCAGCTGATGCTCCTTCATATTCTTTACGAAAAAGTATTAATCTATTTGTGTAAAAAAATCATTAGTTTAGGAGATATTTTAATTATGATTTGTTAGGAAATCTCGACTCTCTGGACAATAATATGAATTCAATGTGATAATGTAGTCATATTGAACCTTTTCTGTAAATAGACATTATAATTAAAATATCTCTATATAGATATTCAGTTGCAAAGTTGCAAAGTTGCAAAGTTGCAAATTCTAAATCTATGAAATTGCAAAATTGTACAATTTTATAGTTTCAAAGTAGAAAATTGTGAAACGGTGCAATTGAGAAATTCCAAAGCAGCAAATCTTAAACTGTAGAATTCTAAAGCTGCAAAGTTGCAAATTGTAAAACTGTGAAATTGAAAAATTGTACAATTTATAGTTGCAAAGTAGAAAATTGTGAAACGGTGAAATTGTGAAATTCGAAAGCAGCAAATCTTAAACTGTAGACTTCTAAAGTAGCAAAGTTGCAAAATTGTATAACTCTGAAATTGCAAAATTTTACAATTTTAAAGTTGCAGAGAAGAAAATTGTAGAATTCGGAAGTAGCAAATCTGAAACTTTAAAATTCAAAATTTGCAAACTTAAAAAATGGTAAAACTTTAAAATTGCAAAATTGTGCAATTTTATAGTTTCAAAGTAGAAATTTGTGAAATTGTAAAGAAGACACACAGTCCATAGCATTCCTCTCCTTTACGTCGCAAATTTTGATACGTGACAAATTACAATTTGTTAGGAAATCTCAATTCTCTGGTCAATAATATGAATTCAATGTAATAATGTAGTAGGAGAGCAAGAATTCAACCTTTTCTGTAAATTGACATTATAATTAAAATATCTCCTAAACTAATGATTTTTTTACACAAATAGACTAATACTTTTTTGTAAAGAATATGAAGGAGCATCAGCTGATGCAATAAAAAATACACGATTCCATTTGAAAAAACATTAATGACCTTCATATGTCCTTTACACGTCTACCTACAAAAGAAAATGTACCATCAGAATGTGCCCCTCTCAGAACCATTCAACTTCATCTAAAACATTGTTTACATGCGTAATAATAATGACGTAAATCTAGATGGCAAAATGTGGCGCGCCACCCTGTGTTACATTATCGATCGAAATTTAATTTCATTAATTATTTGTAGTAATGTGTTTGTTGCTTCCGACTGAACTAGCAGATCTTTATGCGAAATGAAAGTGTTCTGCGTCGATTGCATAAAGATTTGCGAGTTCATTCGGAAGCAACAAACACATTATTACAAATAATGGCGGACGTGTGATAGATTGACGCGCAATTCTTGTTTATTCAATTCGCGAATGAAGTGGATTTGTGCAAATGGTTGTTGCTTTCGTGATTGATCGACGATTCCAATTTCCTTTTGCCGAGTACGAATTTTTACAATGAATTCAAATCATTTGACTGACTATGCTGTCTAAATGATTCTATTGTCACGTCCGGTTGAATCTTTAATATTAATATTCATTAATTCTTTAATATTAATACTTTAATATTAATACTTTAATATTAATTAATAATTAGAAAAAAAATTGAATTCATAGATTCTTTTATTGATTATCAATTTCGTTAATGGTTGGACCACCGGAAGTGACACTATTAATATCCTGTTTGTGCAATCGACGCGGAACATTTTTATTTCGCATAAACAGAATATTAATAGAATCATTTAGACAGCATAATCAGTCAAATGCTTTGAAGCACGGTATGAAAAATGTATTCAATGCACGGATGTGATGTGTGATTAATATTAATATTAAATAATTAATATAAACACGCAGCTTTAGTTCTCCGTCAAGCCAGCGTTAATATTTTCACCGTGTATAACCGGTACCGTTGAACATGACTGTTGAAAACTGCTGTGAAAAAAATCCCTGGAAAACTGGGATCGAGCTCGATCGCACGAAAACAATATCCAGTGAACTCCGTGGACAGAATGACGTTTAACAAAGAATCCGCTTGTGTCCGATTTCTCTCGGTCCATCAGGCGGCTTCGCGCGGAATAATTTGCAGGGTCGGCCTACAGCGATAAAAAAACCGTGGAAATATTTAACGAACGTCCACGAGCGAGGCGCGCGATGGATAGAAAAAGAAACGGCGTTCAACGAGGAGTATCGGTTGTTGTAATAACAACGTTAAGATTTTCTCTAGCATTAGTAATCACTCATGTAATCTAAATTTTTCAGTTCGACATTTTATTTTATATTACTCATCCTTGAACTTCATCCCTACGATTCATCCCTTACTGGCCATTAGACCTCTAACAACCCCCACTTTACAGAACCAAAGCCTATATCTTCTGCTGATTTCTTCTTCTCGCGAGCATCCTTTTTTACCACGTTTTTATTAGCTCGATTTCTTGTTTGTTTGTCTGTTCGGTGGGAAATTTTGCAATTGATTTTAAAAAGCAGAAAACAATTGTTTAAATAAAAGTAAATTTTCAAAAATACCACATTTTAAAAACGGACTAAAAAGTATAAAATAATTTTTCCTAGTCCCATACAGATTCCTAACCACTTACAGATAGTCCTGAAAATTTGTAATCATGAATTTTTGATAGCTATGAAAATGATTGTGAGATTTCAAACGAAAAACGTGGAGCGCAAAAAGGCATCAATTATTTATTGCACTCGCCCCACGTTTTTCATTTGAAATCTCACAATTATTTTCGAAGTCCTTAGACGCTTACTAAGCAATACAAATATTTATCCAATTTCATTGATTTCTTCATTTTCGAGGTCCATAGACACTTACGAAGCAATACAAATATTTGTTCAATTTAATTGATTTCTTCATTTTCGAGGTCCATAGACACTTACGAAGCAATACAAATTCATTAGTTTTCAATTTCGAAAACTCGACTTTTTGGTCGAATGTCCCTAAATTTTTCGATTCAGACCACTGTGGCCTCGAACAAACCGTGTAAAACGCGTGGGACAATAACGATTTCGACAGAGACCCGGTCCGAAACGATTCTTCCGTTCGGCAGCTGTGAAATTTCGGGACAAAGCCGACCAATTTTCGCTATAATTCGTCTGTTTCGGACAGGATGCGGGAATAATGCAGAAGTATCGTTCTATGCGCGAAATGCGCCCGGTTCCCAGCGCGTTAAGCACGCCGCGCCGCGTTTCATCCGCACAATTAACCATAGAATATTTCGATAATATAGCGAGCCTCGGTGAGGGTCGAAGGGGGCATCAAACATTTAACATGAAATTCGATTCGACGTTTCCCGATCGCTGGGGAATCCGGGTCACCGGCTAATGCACTTAGGCGAGCGCGCCGCGGTTTCGAGGAGTTGCAACCGAAGCGAAGGTGGAAGAGGACCTTCTTCCGTTGCATCGGACATCGCGGGATCATCTTCTAGCTTGCCCGATACGCGGAGAAATTGATAAAATCGTCGTCTGTTTTTAAGCCAGGGACGCAAGATGCTCCGGACAGTTAGACGTCGTTAAAAGGAGCTTATCGGGCTCGGGCTCGTCCGGAAGCGACCGATGTCATCGGAAGATGTCTGCAGACGATCGAGAAAAGAGTCGAAGACGCGCGTTACCATGGACCAGGCTGCTTTATCTATCGGGAGCCAACCGATCGAAACCTTACCCCCCTTCACGCCGGTCTTGATATACAGGGTGGTCCACCTAAGTCAGGCCACCTAAATATTTCCTCTAATTGTGGGGGTAAAAAAAAATATTTTTTGTATTATTTGAATGGTTTGAAAAGACCATTCCATAGCAAAAAATGTTTTTCTCCAGGGTAATTTTTTTTTGAAGTTAGCAAGGTCATTAATGTTTTTTGAGTATAATTGTATAATTTGTTTGATTGCATCGTGTATCTGATGTGAAAATATGTTCAGCTATGTACATTACATGACTTTAAAATGACCTTGGAAAAACCGTTCTATTGCAAGAAATGTTTTGTTTCTACGGTAATTTTTATTCAGAGTTTACAAGGTTATTGATGTTTTTTTGCGTATAATTGTATAATTTGTTTTATTGCATTGTGTAGCTGATGTGAAAATACGTTTAGCTATGTATATGACATGACCTTGAAATGACCTTATATAATAAATTCATTCGTATTTTATAATAATAAAACTTATAGAATATACAGAGTGGTCCACCTAAGTCAGGCCACTTTAATATTTCCTCTGATTGTGGGGGTAAAAAAATATTTTTTGTATTATTTGAATGGTTTGAGAAAACCATTCTATTGCAAAAAATGTTTTTTTTACTTAGGTAATTTTTTTTGAAGTTAGCAAGGTTATTGAAGTTTTTTGAGTATAATTGTATAATTTGTTTGATTGCATCGTGTATCTGATGTGAAAATATGTTCAGCTATGTACATTACATGACCCTGAAATGACCTTGGAAAAACCGTTCTATTGCAAAAAACGTTTTTTTTTCTAGGGTATTTTTTTTTAAGTTAGCAAGCTTATTGATGTTTTTTGAGTATAATTGTATAATTTGTTTGATTGCATCGTGTATCTGATGTGAAAATATGTTCAGCTATGTACATTACATGACCATGAAATGACTATGGAAAAACCGTTCTATTGCAAGAAATGTTTTGTTTCTACGGTAATTTTTATTCAGAGTTTACAAGGTTATTGATGTTTTTGCGTATAATTGTATAATTTGTTTTATTGCATTGTGTAGCTGTTGTTACGTCCCGAATGGGGATTCGTAACGCAAATTATTTATTTTTACGATCTTTGATCCACGTGGCGCGTACGTCCACGTCTGATCTGGGCCGATATTGGTTGCTGACGTCCCGGCGAGCGCGGCGCGGTGTGGAGGGCGCGAGATTGATAAAATTTAACGCGGATGAATACAAACGCGACAATCTGTGTTCCACCGATTGTACCGAGCAGCCTGGTGGGCTCAGACGTACGAAGAGGAACACCGATTTCTAAATTCGGAAATATCGACGTTTCGATGAAAAGAGGAAAGGATTTTTGACGCGGGAACCTGTGTTCGACCGATTGTACCGAGCAACCTGGTGGGCTCAGACGTACGGGGAAGAACACCGGTTTTATTGTACCGTAGTAGTAAATCGTTCGAAATGTCAACACCGCACCACACACACACTTAGCCGCGAATTTACTTGTATCGTACCGAAACGAAGGGAGATTTATTGCTCTGTCGTTGGACGACCGAGCTGGAGAGAAAGAAAGGCGGACGACTAAAGTCTCAATAATACCGCTTCAAATAAGTGCACTTACATTAGCATGACGTAGCGTTCGTATCGCGGATCCTCGATGCAGATTTCACTGAGGGAAGGAAGACTTGGCGCGAAAGTGATCGGGATGAGTTTCCACGGAGGAGGGCTCGCGGTTTCTTTCGCGTTGACGACACGAAACTTCCCGTTGAAGGGAACGTCGCGTAGGACGCGCGGGGGATAGGGGACCCCGAGGTCTTTATGATAGGACGTACCTTGACCGGATTGCTGGAACTCTTTTAGCAGCTTCTTTAGCTGGTATTTGCGGCCGGCGCGACGAGGCATGTGAGACCACTATTTTAGATCGATCTCACAAACAATAGAGAATTGCGGAGTTAAAGCCGCTCAAAAAAAAGGGGAAAACCCCGCCGGCTCTCACGTACTCGCACACTTCGGCCGCACTATCGAGAACTAATAACGGAAGAAACGAAAATAAAAGAAAAGAGAGTAAATGAATTTAACTGAACGTGTAATTGAACAAAAAGGAACTTGATACAGAACGCGCAACTAAAACTACAATATAATTACAACTAGAATTACAATTAACACGATATAACAATTAAAACTACAAAACGATTATCCTATAATACTAATTTACTAAATAAACTAAATTATCATCCAAATAGAAAAGAAATAGAATAAACGAATGTGACAAACTAAATTATTAACTGATATGGCAAGATACTGTGAAACGCGTGAGAATTTGGCTCTAGAAGCTGCTACAGAGAACTGAGCTCGAATCGCGAACTTGCCATATTTATAATGGAAGCGCGGACCATACGAATTCGATGGGGCGTGAAATCAATTGTATTAATGAGATATTAATAGGTGTCTAAATATCATAGTCACCTAGGCTGTATATACAAGATATCGTTGCTGTTGCTATGCCGGCGTTCGCTCGCACCGGTGGGTATTGTCTTTAGCCATCACCGAATTATTATGGTCCTGCTTATTAGAAATATATATACGTGTATGACTAGACAGTAGATCGAATTTCGAGGCAAAACGGCGGTACGACGTTACACTGTTTTTTTTTCAAAGTCGTGTTTTTCAAAAACTGTGCGTGTAGGAAAAAAATTAAGACCAGATTCGGAATCAGCGCAAAAAACTCTATAAGATCCACCCAATAGTTATATGAAAACAAAAAAAAATTTTAGATTTGTTGCACAGTGATATCTGACTAGTGTATGTTTTTCCAAAGGTGATTGTTTTCCATGTTATCAACGTCATCGGTGTTTTTTGACGCATAACTACATTATTTTTTAATTTCATCGTGTAGCTGATCGAAAAATACATTCAGATATGTATAATATGTATAACATGATCTTGAAATGACTTGGATATTAGGTTGCTTGGTGCAACGAGATGAGTCATTTCAAGGTTATGATGTTTGATGTGTCGGGAATAAATCTGATTTTAAAGATTTATTAAATATTAACCAAAGCGGTCGAGATAAAATAATGCTGCATATTTTACAGAACAAAGGATAGTCCAGTCATTTGGTTCGAAAAAAGAGGTTATTTGGAACGTACGCCAAAATTATTGATTTTACAAAAAAAATCGTTACTACATAAATTTAGAAAATTTTCTCTTGTTTAATTCTATATATAAATGTTGTTATCGTAAAATGAGTCGGGAAGGAGATATTGTAAAAAAACTGTTATTAGGCGCCATTTGTCCAATATGGCGGTTGAAATTCGAAAAGAGCACATTAAAATTTATAAAATTGCCCATTTTCAAAACTCCCGGAAAACTTTCCAGGTAAAAGCACCAAATGACTGTACTAGGAGGGATATCATCGATACCAGGTCCTTTATCGACATCGTGTTCAATATTATATTTCTGTATATAGCATATTCAGTCAAAATGAACGAATAATTAGACTCAACATTCTTAAAAATTCTGTCGATTCTTTCAATTCCCGAGATAAATTCGAAAACATTCCCCATCACGAATTTGCTCGGTTTTAAAGGGAATTTTCGATTGGGGGCGCGTCAGGATCAGAGTTTGAAGAAACTGTTGTACGTACGTACGGACAAGTTTAAATGGTTCTGGTACGTAAATGTCGGTCGACCGCGGAATCACCGTTCGTTGAATTAATGCGAAGGGCAGTTTGAAGGAACGTTTCCGGCCCCCGGTTGCTCCCGACACCGTGTTGTATTCCGGATACTTAATATGTGTATATTTATTCAGTACAATTTCTGAGCGAAATAAAAATTACAGTAGTAATAGTACTTTAGGCGAAGCTTCCGTTCACGGTACACC
The DNA here is from genome assembly GCA_028455615.1 of Lasioglossum zephyrum. Lineage (NCBI taxonomy): Eukaryota > Metazoa > Arthropoda > Insecta > Hymenoptera > Halictidae > Lasioglossum > Lasioglossum zephyrum. The sequence continues at coordinate 76,540 of JAQQRZ010014294.1, forward strand.
TCAGAATTCGATGAAATTTTGAAAATAAGTTCTTTTTTGACTAAAATGACGATTGCCAGAAGGATTTTTGGCGAGTCAAAATTTTTTTTATCATTTCAATGTTGCACTCTACCTTACCGACTTATCGACTTTTTATTTTATATAGAATATCTTCAATTAATTGTAAAAATGGATCATCACCAACCTAGTTCACCTCATAGCACCATAAAAATTCACACATATGATCTATAAGCGAATCCTCTTTAATTTAGAGTGATACATACATAAGGTAATCTTTCAATTTTTAAAGACTACTCCTGGATTTTCGTATGCGTGGTCGGGCCGGCCTTACGGCCACAACCTAACCCTAACTTAACCACAACTCATTCTAATCGCATAAATAATAATATAACTAAATAATAAATAAATTTTTCAAAGTAAAGTAGAGCGCGACATTGAAATGATAAAAAAAATTTTCGACTCGCCAAAAATCCTTGTGTCAATCGTCATTTTAGTAAAAAAAGAACCTATTTTCAAAATTTCATCGAATTCTGAGGTGTACCGTGAACGGAAGAACAGCCGTACTTTATTATGTTCCCCTTAGGGTTACATTTCTTTCATCTTCTCCTTTATAATCTCGTCCCCCGTCCCGCTACTTTTAACTTAACCTTAATACTAACTTATCGACTAACTTAATCCTAACTTTACACTTAAAACTATCCTTATTTCTAAAAGAGAGAGAGAGAGAGAGAGAGAGAGAGAGAGAGAGAGAGAGAGAGAGTAGAACTATTTACAGAAGCTTATATTTATTTAATACTACCTTATACACACACACTATTTCTTCCCCCCTTCTCTCACACCCGCATACATCACACTCCCCTTTTCTCTGGGAAAAATGAGACTGAAAAAAATATCACGTTTTTAAAGACGGACTAAAAAGTAAAAAATAATTTTTCCTAGTCCCATACAGAATTCCTAACCTCGTACAGATAGTCCTAAAAAATTGTTATTGCCAATTTTTAATAGCTATGATGAAATTAATGAAACTGAATAAATATTTGTATTGCTTTGTAAGTATCTATGGACCTCGAAAATGAAGAAATCAATGTAATTGAATAAATATTAAATTTTTATAAGATTCATAGTAATTATAATTACTTATAAATAAAATTAATATATAAATTTTTTTATATAAAAATTTAATATTAATCTCAAGTAATATTAAATTTTCTATACAAATTTTATGCTTTTTTAAAATCATTAATATTTATATGTGGAGGGAGTTTTATTCATGGTTTTGCTTTCGGCTCCAGACGAGTTCAGACTGTTGCTTTTCGATTCGTGATTACTCTCCCGTCGAAATTTGCAAATCGATTGTGCGTCGACTCCACTGTGATATGAAAATGGAATGTTTAACACAGGATATTTTCAAATTACCAACGTAAAGTTTGCAAAGGTGTAACGATAAGAACGACGTGACAGCGATAATAAATTATCTTTGAGAGATGGCTCGTCATAAACTGTTATTTCGAAGGAAATCGTCAAGAAGAGATAGCAGCCGTGCTTTACGAGACAAGAGGACACGATTTACGACTTTGGCATCGAGAGGACCCTGCTAAGACCTTCGTTATTTGGAAACTACAGAATTACAAAATGTTCACTCCACTCGTTTTCCTATGGTCTTTGAATAAAAACAATACTAGGCACGTTTGTTGAATGTACTGCAATAAAAATTGATTTCTACCTCTGTGGTGAGAGTTTTCAATGTTTAGACTGTTTTTTATGTAAAGTTGTCAATCTAGGGAAGGAGAGGTAAAGAAAGATGGGGAATGGGGGGAAGAGCCATGTTGGAATTGGTTGGTGGAGGTTAGGAAAAAAAATTCTAATTGTATGAAATTCAAGATTACAAATTTAAGGAGGCGTGTTGAATATTTAAGATAAATATTACAGTCTTGAATCTAGATATGTGTATAAAAACGAAGTTCTATACAAGGGATAAGGAAGGATATTTCGAAATTCAACCCCTAAGGGGGTGAAAAGTGATATAATTAATATAATATAATTAATTAATTTCATTCATATAATTAGTCAAACACCTATTTCAGAATTTTACAAATTTCCACCCCTAAGAGGGTGAAAAGAGGTTGAAACTTTTGTATGAGAAATGTTTTATTTGTGGTCGGATTTGCATGAAACTTGGTCTTAGTGCTCTTTGATATAATTAATCAAACACCTATTTCGGCATTTTAAAAAATTCAGCCCTTAAGGGAGTGAAAAGGGGTTGCAACGTTTGTACGAGGAATATTTTGTTCGTGGTCGGATTTGCATGAAACTTGGTCTTAATGCTCTCTGATATAATTATTCAAACACCTATTTCGGAAGTTTACAAATTTCAACCTCTAAGGGGGTAAAAAGGGATTGCAACATGGACATTGTGTATGCTGTTGTCAACAGCCTGTTGTCAGTATATTTCAAAATCTGTGTAAATTTCATAAAGATTAAAAATCTTTGAAAAAAATATCTAGTGATAATGGGAATGAAGTTGTGGTAGCAGGAAGTAATACCAAAGATATCGTGCAAAGGAAGAAAGTAAAGAGAAGCTCTGTTTGGGAACATTTTCAAAAAAAGACGATACATAAGCGGAATGTACACATTGTCACCAGTAATTTAAAACTAAATCCATCCAAACATCCTAGAAAAGAAAGTAAATTGGCACAAAATTTGTTGCACATACAAAATAAAACCCAAAAGATTGTTGTCTTTTCCCGATAAATTCGAGAATCCCGATTCTTTCGGGAATCTCAAAAATTCGGGTATCCGTCCCGATCCCGAAAAAAATTTCGGGTTCCAGCACACACAGTGGAAGCTAGAGAGAAAGAGGAAACAAAGATATTGATAGTGGAAATGCTGGGAAATAAAGCAAAAGATAATGAAGAACAAAAATAGGTTACGAGACAAGAAAATATAAAGTTGTCAATCTGATCAAGCGTGCAGATTGGTTAATTGTAAAATCGTTCAGTTAATAGAGCCTTTAGACCGGTCCAATATAAAATCGTCAATCCAACAACTCGCTCAACCTCTACAATTTAGCCAGCCAGCTACCACAGATTGGTTAGAATGATCTCGTGGACACTTCTGTTCCGCGAAGTTTCACAAGGTGGAACGGTGAAGTATAGTGCTAACAGGCAGCGCTTTTCAGCTCTTTTCTCGGCGATGATTCAATTTCGCACGCGAAGCCGGGTAGAAGTTGGCCGTGGACCTCGCCGAAGCGAAACTTGACGAGGCCGAATTAATCCGATAATGCGGTGATCGTCGCGCATCACGGCCCAATTCCTCGAACGGGCCATCTCTCGAGTTTTCCCGAAACTTCGGGAAACTTGCGGGCGCGGGGCGTCAGCCGAGCGAATTTGATTGGCGGGCGAGCCCCGTCCCGCGTTAAAACAGAAATTAAAACTTTCGGACACGGTGATCGACGGAAAATCGAATCCCTCAATCATAGAACACTGTGTAGACCATCACCGACGAGCTGCCAGCCATTTGTCGCTAACCATTTTAATCGATTATGGACTCGCTCGAAAAAAATATAGTCAGACTTCTCCAACAGACGAAAATCTTTGGAACATTGATCAAATTCATCATTATTAACCCTTTACTAAATTGCTGTACTATCCCTGCTAGAGATTTAGTTTGAGAGATCATTAGGTCCGCATTAGACTAGCCTGATTTGGCTGTTAGGCCCTAACGCGGCATGTAAAATCTTTATTTTTAAACAATAACTGTATACTGGCAGATGACATAAATTTTAGGATTGAACAAAAAACAAAAATGTGGACAGCGGGACTCGAACCAGCGACCCCTACAGATTACCAGTATTTCTCGCTGGGCCCTCGGCCACTTCAGTTGTTGTTCATATGTAAATACCATCTCGTTATGACTGGAAATCAGTTTTTCAAATGCAATTTTCTTGGAAAATCTTGAGAAGTGCGCGATACTGCTTTGCTAAACTACATTTGGATACGTCATCTTCAAATACTGCAAGTTAGGAGCAGCACATGTTACGATTGCCCAACCTAGGCATGCGCTCCTCATCCCCATTTGGACCATGTATGGCAACTGTTGGGAATGCCTAACATAGGCGTCCACCATTCTTTTCGCATTAGGCCCATGTATGGCAACTGTTAGGAATGCCCAAATTTGATGTTCACATTTCTTTCCGCATTAGACCCATGTATGGCAACTGTTAGGATTGTCCCACTTAGGCATATATCATTCTTTTCGCATTAGGCCCATGTATGGCAACTGTTGGGGATGCCTAACTTAGGCGTACATCATTCTTTCCGCATTAGGCATGTGTATGGCAACTGTTGGGAATGTCCGACTTAGGCGTACATCATTATATCCGCATTAAGCCCACATTCATCTTTAGGCAAGCCTAACTGAATTTTTAGTCGGGATTATATATCTATCTAATCAATTACTGGTATAGTATAGTATATGATTATTTGGTCCCCTCAGGGTGTCAAATCCATTTACCAATCTCCCTACTTTCCACTCTCACTATCGCCTAATTTCAGCCTAATTTTCAGCGGGACCTACTGTTTATCCTACAGTACTGACCTACTGTTCCCGGTTTTTTACCAGGCGGTTACCACCCATCCAAGCCCGTTCACGTTCCACATTATTTAACTTCGGTGATCGAATCAGAACCGATGCTTTCAACGGGACCACGGTCGTTGGTCTAATCAATTACTAAACATTTAGGTATTGTACGAGGTGTACCAATTTCATATCCATAAAATTTCATAAATTATGATTCCCTATGGGGAATGGAAATCTTCTAAATCGGTAGAAATGTTTGATTTTCCAGTTGAAATAGCTCCGAGTGCAAAGGGTTAAATTGGTAAGACGTCTATGTTCCCAAATGCGATTCTAGCGCGTAGTCATGTTGCGTAAGACAACTCCGGTGTAAGAAAGGGGATGCATCAGTGGAAGCGTCGTCGAAGGCACCTTGATGTTCGACTTAAGGTCGTCGCAACCACTCGAGTCACAAAAGCAAGGATGTCTAAACGAGGAAACCCAAACCGAAACTTTACTTAAGCCGTGCAATTGTCGAGCAGCTCTGCATATCCGATTTCGACTCTTGTTAATTTGCCACCTCGAGAGCAACTTGTCGCGACGAATATAGAAAGTATATAAGAGAGAGAGAGATACAGGACTGCGAAGCTGGCTCTCCACATTTCGGTTGAATATGTATGAGCCCACAGGTGCGCGCGGTCCGTTCAATTTTCAGAGGCGAATCTTACCGATGTACGCTGAGCGAGGAAAGAAAGTGGAACAGCACTGATTCAACCATGGTTTGCTCGGATCAATCGGACTCGAAATCCATCTTTCTACCCATCGAAACAATGACACAGCCGTTCAACAACAAGTTTACTCGGTCCCGAGTTTTCAACTCGTCAATTGTGTAATTTTTACCTAGTGTATTTACCATGTTATTTGAATGTGTACGTGTATTTCATCGATCACACTGTTGCGCAGGTATTTCCGAACGAGTTGTTCCAATTTTGTTTGATTGTCTTCCGCCGTGCTTGCGGCGTAAACATTGCAAACTATTAACAAATTACGAATACAAACATTCTCGAGTTCCTACTGTTTTTTACAACAACAACAAAAAACAAAAACGACTTAACAACACGTTTCAAGTTTAGTAATTGCCAAACAACCACCCTTTCGCAAAAAACGTTCCCAACGCATCAATTCGATGCTAAATTGTAACTTTTGCGATCCCTTCGACCCTCTGTAACATAAAATATTTTCCTTTTCAAAAAGAAAATTTGATTTTAATTGGCAGCGTCACGCCTATGCAGGGTACCATGTCGCACGTTAGTCGGCTAGGATTACATTAAATAACCGAACGTAAGTGAAAACCGCTGAATCAAAATTCGTTCTGCATTCGCACGGTTCAATATTCGGTGACGCACTTCACTTGACAAATCCCGCGTATGCCTGACTAGAACGGTTTTCGACTGTTCGCAGAGCGGTGACGCGACACGTTGACGAATACCGCCGGGGCGTATTAATTAGTAAAGAAACGATCGACTGCGGCACGCGGATTCATTTTAATTAAACCCGAGACACAGGGAATCTCGCTCTGTCTACGCGCGGCACGATTCCATGCCTATAACTAATCAGTTTACGATATACTTACATATTCATTCTCCCTGTGTGCGAATGTCATTAATTACGGCCAGAGGGAAAGCGTATCGTTGGCTTCTACATCGATTGGACCAATATTTCCGATATCATTAGAGAGAGAGCCAGACTGCGATACTATTTATCGGTCTGCGCACGATTCATTTCTAATTAAAAGTTTCGTTCCATCGTATCGGCCGAACACGCGTCGATGAACAGTCTCTACCTCCCACCCCTCACCCCGCCCGCCATTTTAGTCGCCTTTCATCAGTGATTGTTACGCAAACGATGTTTTTCCTGGCAAACGAGAGGAAAACGGAAAATCGAGCGTCGACAGTGTCTATTTGCAAACAACAACAAAAAAGCATGCAGCACTGTTCCGATCGCGGAAACATACGACACCTTGATTTATAGAAATTCGGAAGAATTGTGGTGACAGTGTTTTTGAGCTTTATTTATTGAATGTGTATATATAAAAGGAATCGAATAGGTATTAGAATGTAGAACACAACATGATCAACTAACAACCGACTCATTCTCTCACAAAAATGTCCTTCTCCCGTCCCCATCAGTGTAGCCATATTAGAGGAGTCACGGTAAATGATGTACCCCCTATCTAATGACGGGTAATGAGTAGGGCAAATGGGAGCCAAACGTTGCGCGTGCGCGATATGGATAGAGTGGGGCGAATGGGACTATACCTGTGACACACACGCAGGCTATCGGGACCAGTGAAGAGACGGGGTATAGGTATAGTATGTTCATACGATGCAGTGCAGTGTAGCCATATTAGGGGAGTCACAGTAAATGATGTACCCCCTCTCTAATGACGGGTAAAGAGTGGGGCGAATGGGAGCCCAACGTCCCTTTCGCCCTACTCCGCACGACCAGTCTACAGCTTAGTGGAGGGCCGTGAGGTGTGCACGTGGGCACGGTGCTGGAATGGAATAGTGGAAGGGTAAGTTGGGAAGTACATGAGGTTCGTTTCATCCTCGTTCTGGCTTCACTGGTCCCCATAGCCTGTGTGTGTCACTCTGGGCAAACCTTATACCACATATACCCATAGACGGGGCATAGGTATAGTATGTGCATAGGATGCAGTGCAGTGTAGCCATATTAGGGGAGTCACGGTAAATGATGTACCTCCTCTCTATCCGATTCTCTAACAGTGAACTCGATTTTACCACGTTTTTGAATTACACCTGCCCTGTTTTGTCGCGAACGCGTAAAACAGGAAAGAACTCGATCGACTAATTACCTGGGTTGATAATAGAAAAAAAGATGTGCAGTCTATTTCTTGTGACGAGGGGTAGATTGGTTGCAAGACACGCATCGGCCCAGTTTTAAAACGCTATCGATCATCGGCGGCCAATTAACCCCACGCACTGGGTCCGGCAGTTAATTGGAGCGGCGCGCATTGAAATGTGCAGCGTGCATCATGCAGCGTGCATCATGCACTGTGCTTCATCCGGCAGCGACACGCGCTCGCCTCGTCCTTCCTGGAGATCGCTAATTAGCTCGTCCCCGTCACCGGTACACGTCCGTACGTCCGTGCGTCCGCTCGATCGTGGTATCTTGAACGTCAAACGCGACAGATTATCCTGCACCCACGCCTAGATAGAAACACACTGTTGCCGTATTGTTCCCAGAAACGGTCGCTCATTATCGCCGAGCGACGAATGCACAATGGTCCGAGAGATAACAACTGAATAATGCCGGGTTTAGGATCGATTTCGAGCAATTACCAACCCTTTGCCGACGAATCCTCGAAACTCCGAAACGATTCGCTTCGGAAGTCACTGTGCCGATACAATCTCTGTACCGGGAGTCGAGAAAATACGCTGCGGATTTTTTTGTAGAACGAAAAATTTACAAAGTCGATCGTGGTAATTCATTTTTATATTTTATCGGTTGTGCACAGGGGGAGTAAACTCCCATGTATAAAATTTGGACCATATATATATATGTTGGTTTGTAGTTCAAGGCAGAGGGACTTAAATTAGATGGCGCCACTGAAATACACGATTCTATACTGCATACCGATTACTTTAAATTTCGATGTAAAGGGATATAAAATGTATAAGGGATATAATACATAATAATAATAAATCACAATTCTTATAATGATACATAACAATAATACACAATAATATTATATAAATAATTAGTAATGTTTTACTTCTTATACTTGCTGCTGCACTCTTCTGCACCTCACTATGTCCTACTATGCTACAAAACGAAATACGAAAAAAAGTTAAAACTGAACAAAATAAAGTTCGAAAAATAAGCTCTAAAATAAGTTCACCGAGTGTCGCTCAATTTTGAAAAATTATTTCTACACTTGTTTAGACACTGAGCAAACTTCTTTTTTCTAGCTTATTAATCAACTTTTCAACACAATATAAAACAATGTAAAAACAATATAAAAATGTGAACTATAAATTGAAAAATCGTAGCCGCAACAATGAGACACTGTGATTCACAATTAACAGTGATTTTTGAGGTTATGTTGCTGTTATGATGCTTTTTGAGGTTATGCTGCGATCGTGGCGCCATCTAAAATAAGTCCCTCATAAGCGAACTAAAGCGGGCCAAGTTCATACATAAGAGTTGTCCCCCCCCTGGTTCTGCATTGATATTTTGATGGCACTGCGATTACCATAGCCCCGGAATGATACCGGTGCGAATATCGAGGCTGTCGCATTGAAAATTGCCAATCGTCAGCATTGTAAACAACTTTAATTACTTTTTCAGTAGGAGCCCGGTTACTATTTCTGGATTGTAAGAACGACACCATTGCGGAACAGAGATAACGCGTGAAAAATTCAAACTCGCAATCAGCTTTGCATGAGTAAACCTCATTTCGCATGAATATTAAAAGACCAAGTTTTATCCCGTCACATTCTATAATGCATGGGGTTATCGGCATTGTTTGCAACGAATTTCCATATATACGGTACACCTGAATAATTTCAGACAATTGTTTAATAAGCATAAATATTTCGCGAAACGGGGACGTAACATTTCAAAGAATATTTTAAGCTTGACAAGGCACCTGATTGTAGGTCATCAACCATAGTCTCATTCTCCCCGAGACTGTCGACTATGAAAAGAAACGAACCCGATTTTCCACTCGGCTCACTGACGTTTCATGTCGCAATTCATTCCTGTCTTATTTCTCTTTTACTTCTCATTGCTATTTCCCTGTCTTCATCATCTTCGTATCTACAATTTCCATACCACCCGTCTCAACGTCCATCATTTTCCCTTTTCAACGTCTTCGCGTCCATCATCTACCTCTTTATCTTCATTCTCCTCCTTCTGCCATCCCTGAGAGAACAAGTTCTGCCTACTGTCAGTCATCACATTGTGATGGGACCATTAAGCGTGGCATCATTAAACTGGCGGAGTTTATACCTTCCGATTTACATTTTTATGCGACTATTTCGAGCAACGCGACACAGCTACGATTCATATCTTTTTTAGTATTCATATTAGAACAAAGCAAATTACATTTGTTGCACAGTTTTAGGCTCCATATAAAAGTTTGTTTCTCTTGATACTAGAGATCCCTATTACAGGTGTAGTATTTCTCGTATACATAAATACGTACTATTTTACGCATTTTAATTCGTTTTAATTTTTAGGATACAATTAGTAATTTTTGAAAGAAAAATAGGGGTATACATAAATTAATATAAATGTTCTAAAAATTATACGACAAAATGAGGATCCATTAATACACGTGTATTTAAATTGACTCGACTAGAAATTTAGTTTGGGAGACCATTAGGTCCGCATTAGGCTAGCCTAATTTGCCTGTTAGGCCCTAATGCGGCATGTAACGTCTAATGCACAAATAACAGAAACGCATTTTCTATTTAAAAAATAACTGTTTATTGGCAGATGTCATGAATGTTAGGATTCAATTGAAGAAATTCAAAATTCAAAAAATGTAAAAGCGAAATGTTGACAGAGGGACTCGAACCAGCGACCTACTAATTACCAGTAGTTATTTCTCGCTGCGCCCTCGGTCACTCCGGTTGTTGTTTACAGGTAAACGCCATCTCGTTATGACTGGAAACAGATTTTCAAATGCAATTTTCTCGACAAACCTTGAGAAGTGCGCGCTACTGCTTTCCTAAGTTACATTTGCAAAACAACTTAGGCATCCGCTCAGCCATCCTCATTTGGATCATGTATGGCAACTGATAGGTATGCCTGACTTAGGTATGTGCTCGGCCATCCTCATTTGGATCATGTATGACAACTGTTAGGAATGCCCTACTTAGGCGTACATCATTCTTTCCGCATTAGGCCAATGTATGGCAACTGTTAGGAATGCCTAACTTAGGCGTACATCATTCTTTTCGCACTAGGCCCATGTATAGCAACTGTTAGGAATGCCCAACTTAGGCGTCCACCATTCTTTTCGTATTAGTCCCATGTGTGGCAACTGTTAGGAATGCCCAAATTAGCCGTTTACATTTCTTTCCGCATTAGGCCCATGTATGGCAACTGTTAGGAATGCCCAACTTAGCCGTACATCATTCTTTTCGTATTAGGCCCATGTATGGCAACTGTTAGGAATGCCCAACTTAGCCGTTCACATTTCTTTCCGCATTAGGCCCATTTATGGCTACTTTTTGGAATGCCCTACTTAGGCGTACACCATTCTTTCCGCATTAGACCCATGTGTGGCAACTGTTAGGAATGCCCTACTGAGGGGTACATCATTCTTTCCTTATTAGGCCCATGTATGGCAACTGTTAGGAATGCCCTACTTAGGCGTCCACCATTCTTTCCTCATTAGGCCCACATTCGTCTTTAGGCATGCCAAACTGAATTTCTAGTTGGGTTCATACGTGAAATAGTACACGTGTAACCATGAAACCAATGTGTTTAAAAGGACACGTACTGAGGTACATGTGTGTTATTAATACACGTACAAAACCACAATCTCTACTCGATACTATCAATCGGGCACGTCCTCCCACAAAAATCAGATAAAATTCGTATTTCGTTTGTGAGTTTCGCAGACTCCTGTACGGAAGAGCGACACCTGGGAGTTTTTATATTGCAAATGAATTTAGCAATTCGAATGCGATAAAGTTACAATAAAATTCGAACCCATTCGACAAATCATCAGCAAGATATCCATAAGTTTAAAACTTCTTCGGATCGTATCGCGCGGAAACAGTGTCGAGAAGGCGGGCGTTAAAAACTGGCTGGGAAAACTGTTTCTCCGAAACGAGTCTCATTTTCCCTCGACGTACAATCTGGCCGCTGTAAACCGTTCTCGATTACAGCCTAGGCCAGTCGTTTCCCATTTACTGTTGCTCCCTCCGTTTCCTCCCGCGCCGAGGACAAATTTCATCAAGCATCGCCTCCCCGTTTCAATTTATTATTTCGTAGCACTTTCTGGGCCAACCGTCGAGAGAAACGCTCAGCCCGAGAGTAGAATCCCGACTTTGACCGAATACGACTCGACAGTTTCCGTGAGAACAGAATAAGAATATTTATTAGATTTTTTGAAGAATTTCCTTCCCGAAGCTTCTCAGACAGAAGTTAATTGAACGATGATTTTCATATCCTGGGTCAAAATGGACTCAGGCTCCACCTTGCGTAGAATAAGAAAATTTATTAGATTTTTTGAAGAATTTCTCTTCCTAAGCTTCCCAGGCAGAAGCTAATTCAACGATGATTTTCATATTCCGGGTCAAAATGGACCCAGGCTCCGCCTTGCGTAGAATAAGAAAATTGATTAGATTTTTTAAAGAATTTTCCTTTCGAAGCTTCCCAGACAGAAGGTAAGTGAAATGATGATTTTCATATCCCGGGTCAAAATGGACCCAGGTTCCACCTTGCGGAGGCGGGTTTGCAGGAAGTAGAACAGACTTAACATGATCAGACGCGCGAAAAGTTTTCTCTCTAATAGCACGCCTATTCGCTGCACTTTTCAAACTGGTTTTCTCGAACATGAAGCTTCGCATGAAAAAATGAGACAACAATTTTTTCACGTGGAATCACTCTACGTATGTGGCAGTCCGAAGGATGTGCCCGAGGCTCGTTCGTACACATAGAAAAGCTTTTCGATTAAATCAACGACATTTTGTTAACCCCTGGTCACACTCGGTTTTGCTCGGCCCCAGCTGTTGCTGTATTTATTTATTCATATATATAATTATATGTAAATACGGTGGCACGGTTGAAAGGATACGAAAATTTTATGCATGAGACATCGCAAAAATGGATATGTATGTACTAGTCAAGGGCTTCGGATTCTGGGTTTCTCATCGGAAAGAAGTGGCTCGACACACTTATTCAATACATTGGCTGCCATATAAATTGAATATTACGGCGCACAAGTTCGATCCTATGAAACTAACTAAGCTGTTTTACAAATTTATATAACTTTTTTTCGACGTTTCGGTCTAGTTTAAGACCATTTTCAAGAATATATAATTGCGTCTGTAAACAAAGAATTTTTTATGAAAGTAAAATTACATATTAAATTAAAACATAAAAAGGAAAAGAAGAAAAAACGAGAAACCAACAGTTTTATGAAAACGGACTTATTTGCTTAGTGACAAATTAATTAGTTGTTATTAATAACTAATACCGCGTGGGGCGCCACATTTTGCCATCTAGATTTACGTCATTATTATTACGAATAGCAAACAATGTTTCAGATGAAGTTGAATGGTTTTGAGAGGGGCACATTCTGATGGTACATTTTTTTGTATGTGCACGTGTAAAGGACATATGAAGGTCATTAATGTTTTCATAAATGGAATCATGTATTTTTTATTGCATCAGCTGATGCTCCTTCATATTCTTTACAAAAAAAGTATTAATCTATTTGTATAAAAAAAATCATTAGCTTAGGAGACATGTTAATTATAATTTGTTTCCCTCAATTTAAACACGAAATTTCTTTCAAATCGAACTTGAAATTTCCCTCAGTTTAATCTTGAAATTTCTTTCAAATTGAACTTGAAATTTACCTCAATTTAAACTTGACATTTCCCACAATTTAAACTTGAAATTTCCCTAAATTTCACAGTTTCACAATTTTCTACTTTGCAACTTTAAAATTATACAATTTTAGCATTTCCCACATTCCTCACAATTCCAAACTTGAATTTGTTCTAAACTTGACATATACCTAGATTTAAACTTGAAATTTCCCTCAAGTTAAACTTGACATTTTCTCCAATTTAAACCTGAAATTTTCCTCAATTTAAACTTGAAATTTCGTTCAAATTGAACTTGAAATTTCCCTCATTTTAAACTTGACATTTACCACCATTTAAACTTGAAATTTCCCTCAACTTAAACTTGACATTTCCTTCAATTTAAACTTGAAATTTCCCTAAATTTAAATTTGACATTTACCACAGTTTAAACTTAAAATTTCCCTCAATTTCTCTCAGTTACACAATTTTATACTTTTCAACTTCGAAACTTGACAATTTTACAATTTCAGCATTTCTCAGTTTTGTACCTTTTCGAATTTACAATTTCACCATTTTCAACTGTAGAACTTTAGCATATTAAAAGTGAACCTAAGAGTAAGCGTACAGGTAGGGCAACAACTATGTCCACTTTGAATATCTTCGTTATTTGTAACAATACAGAAAAATGTTAAATTTACGGAAACTGTGAAATTTAGGGAAATTTCAATTTTAAATTCTGGTAATTGTCAAGTTTAAATTGAGGGAAATTTCAAGTTCAATTTGAAAGAAATTTCAAATTTAAATTGAGGGAACTTCAAGTTTAAATTGAGGTAAATTTCAAGTTCAATTTGAAAGAAATTTCATGTTTAAATTGAGGGAAACAAATTATAATTAAAATATCTCCTAAACTAATGATTTTTTTACACAAATAGATTAATACTTTTTTTTGTAAAGAATATGAAGGAGCATCAG
>JAQQRZ010014294.1:91141-102303 GCA_028455615.1 Lasioglossum zephyrum
AATTTGATATTGAATGATATTGAATTTTTGATATTGAATTTGATATTCGATCAGAATTTGATCCGAAGAAAACACGAATCATTTCGATAATATCTTGTTAATTATTAACTTTAGGTCATATGAAGGTCAACATTTTTATACTCCGAATTTGATATTGAATTTGATATTTGATCAGAATTTGATCCGAAGAAAAAATGAAATTATTTCGATAATATCTCGTTAAGTATTAGCTTTAGGTCATATGAAGGTCAACAGTTTTATAATTAGAATTTGATATTGAATGTTTGATATTGAATTTGATATTTGATCAAAATTTGATCCAAAGAAGAAATAAAATTATTTCGATAACTATTAGCTTGAGGTCATATGAAGGTGAACAGTTTTATATTCACTCTTAAATGTTTCATATGAAATTTACCTCAAAGGACCGATCCTTCGCTGCTACTTGTTTTCAAAAAATTCTGTGGTGTTTTAGAGAAAACAGTCGAATATCGTTGACTCGTTAGCAACATGTGTTTCTAATTTACAATCAAAACGACCTGCTTATTTAATCCGTCGAAATTCGCATTTTTACGGACCTTTTCGAAGCGAGCACCGAGCAGAGAGAAATTTTACGTTGGCTGGATAAATGTTTCATCGGGGTCAAACCGTGAAAATACCTACCAAAGTTTTTCATCTTTTCCGACAAAAAAATATGAAAAAGATCGGGGACATCCTAGCACGAACTTGCACCGGGGGACTTCAGGAAAACGGTGGAATTGGTGCGCCTACGAAATATGGAATTTATTATCGATATTCGGTTACTACGATTAAAGCTGTAATCGATACCTGGTGCAATATCCAATATATTTTCCAACGTTCCACGTTGTCGTAAATATGTAACCCACCGGAAGCCCATTAATATCGTCAATAATTACACTGTATCTAACATCATCTGAAAAATGTTCGTTTAAATATTGATTCGCGAAAGAACCGTTATATTAACAATCACTGTTGACGCGTGGCTATTAAACAGTGAATAATAATAGGAAGCTTGGTAGAAATACAGGATGTTCGTAAACGGTAAACACTAGAAAAAAAACCGAAAAGGAGTAAGTTGTACTATATTTTACTAGCAATATGATAACGTATCTATATTTTTTGTATTTGTAATATATTTCTAAAAATAATGGTAACCTTCATTTTTTTTTAAATGAAATATCCTATTTTTTAGATGATAGACCGATAGATTATCAAATTCTGAGTATAAAACTGTTGACCTTCATATGACCTTCATATGATAATAGTGAATGAGGTATTATCCAAAGAAGACATAAAATTTTTTCGATAATATCTCGTTAACTATTAGCTTTAGGTCATATGATGGTCAACAGTTTTATAATCAGAATTTGATATTGAATTTTTGATATTGAATTTGATATTTGATCAGAATTTGATCCGAAGAAGAAAGAAAATTATTTCGATAATATCTCGTTAACTATTAGCTTTAGGTCATATGAAGGTCAACAGTTTTATACTCAGAATTTGATATTGAATGATATTGAATTTGATATTTGATCAGAATTTGATCCAAAGAAGAAATAAAATTATTTCGATAATATCTCATTACCTATTAGGTTTAGGTAATATGAAGGTCAACAGTTTTATACTCAGAATTTGATATTGAATGATATTTAATTTTTGATATTGAATTTGATATTTGATCAGAATTTGATCCAAAGAAGAAAGAAAATTATTACGATAATATCTCGTTAACTATTAGCTTTAGGTCATATGAAGGTCAACAGTTTTATACTCAGAATTTGATATTGAATGATATTGAATTTGATATGTCATCAGAATTTGATCCGAAGAAGCAACAAAATTATTTCGATAATATCTCATTAACTATTAGGTTTAGGTAATATGAAGGTCAACAGTTTTATACTCAGAATTTGATATTGAATGATGTTGAATTTTTGATATTGGATTTGATATTTGATCAGAATTTGATCCGAAGAATAAAGAAAATTATTTCGATAATATCTCGTTAACTATTAGCTTTAGGTCATATGAAGGTCAACAGTTATATACTCAGAATTTGATAGTGTATCGGTCTATAATCTAAAAAATAGGCCTTCGAATAAAAAAAGAAGAAGGTTACCTTTATTTTTAGAAATATGTTACAAATACAAAAAATGTATAGATACGCTATCATATTGCTAGTAAAATATAGTACAACTTACACTTCTTCGGTTTTTTTTCCAATGTTCACGTTTACGAAAAAAACGCTGATCCAAATTATCACGAAAACACTATAAATGGTAAAATCGAAAAATGTGTAGTTGCGTTCGAAAAATTGAATTGTTGTGTCTGGTGCGTCAGCAGATGTTTGATGTAGTATTTAGTTGAACGTTGATTGTCGTGGGCTTAACACGTTGACCGCCATGTCAGCCATCGGAGGCTGACAGCGTGTAACGTGATATGGAACTATAAAATTTACACTGTTTTATGGAATTACAGGAAATGTATTTAAAATTTACTTAATTTTGATTCATTACAGAACTAATGGTCTAATGTCAGTGTCTAGTGTCAGCCACCGATGGCTGACAGCGTGTAACATGATATGGAACTATAAAATTTACACTGTTTTATGGAATTACAGAAAATTTGTTTAAAATTTATTTAATTTTGATTCATTACAAAACTAATGGCTGACAGCGTGTACCATAATATAGAACTATAAAATTTACACTGTTTTATGGAATTACAGAACATTTATTTAAAATTTACTTAATTTTGACTCATTACAGGACTAATGGTCTAATGTCAGTGTCTAGTGTCAGCCACCGATGGCTGACAGCGTGTAACATGACACAGAACTATAAAATTTACACTGTTTCATGGAATTGTAGAAAATTTACTTAATTTTGATTCATTGCAGGACTAATGGTGTAATGTCAGTGTCTAGTGTCAGCCACCGATGGCTGACAGCGTGTAACATGACATAGAACTATAAAATTTACACTGTTTTAGGGAATTACAGAAAATTTATTTAAAATTTACTTATTTTCGATTCATTACAGGACTAATGGTCTTATGTCAGTGTCTAGTGTCAGCCACCGATGACTGACAGCGTGTAACATGATATAGAACTATAAAATTTACTCTGTTTTAGGAAATTACAGAAAATTTATTTAAAATTTATTTAATTTCGATTCATTACAATACTAATGGTCTACTGTCAGTGTCTAGTGTCAGCCACCGATGGCTGACAGCGTGTAACATGATATAGAACTAAAAATTTACACTGTTTTAGGAAATTACAGAAAATTTATTTAAAATTTATTTAATTTCGATTCATTACAATACTGATGGTCTACTGTCAGTGTCTAGTGTCAGCCACCGCTGGCTGACAGCGTGTAACACGATACAGAACTATAAAATTTACACTTTTTTATGGAATCACAGAAAATTTATTTAAAATTTACTTAATTTTGATTCATTACAGGACTAATGGTCTAATGTCAGTGTCCAGTGTCAGTCACCGATGGGTGACGTGTCGCTCAACGTGTTAAGGAGCATAAAATAAATTCGAAGAGTACTCACACTAGGTTGATGTTCTGAGACAGCTATCTTCCGGGGGAAATCCTTTTAAGCAACGTGTTGCGGACACTCGACACTCGGCCTCCGTGTATAAGAGGGTCAACGTATCGTCGAGAGTTCAAGAATACCGTGTTTAGGAAGCTCGGGGCTGGCAGACGAAGGCGATGCCCGGGTTTCCCTCGCTAAAATGACAACGCGATTTCAATTGAAACCAATCCGACCGAGTTGGCACGCGACTCTTCCTCGCGAGGCCAGCCGTCCTTTTAATCGCGTTTTCCCAACCCCTCCATGAACCACCACGATCTCATCATTTCATACCTCCTCCCGGAGACCGGTAATGCCAATCCACCGAAATCAAATTCGAACGAACGAATTTCGAAATCCTTCACAATTTTCATTTTGAACAATCACTAAATCGATCCAACCTGAGCATTTTTTATTTTGTCCATTCACACGTGACAGAGCTTCGTAAAATTGTCGATCCTCTTGAAACCAATTGGTGTAGCCTCGAGGTGAAACTAATAATGATAGTCATTGATAAAGCGTTTGTGTTAAAAGATAAAAATAAAAGTGTGTCGTGTGCATTATTTTATCGTACACTGTGCGTCTAAACTTGAACTTACAATGCCAAGCTTTTTATAATCCGCTAGAAACGACCTCGTTTTAAAGCCTCCGCAAGGTCATTCCATCGGTTTCAAAATGGCCGTTCGGTTTATTCATACCTGCCGCATTTGTTACAGGTATACGTGTGTGTAACGGGTTCCATGGAAATCACCGACACAAATTTCCACGATACGGTTTTCACCGACTCCAGATTTTATTGACTACTTTGACCGACATAGATTTGACCGACAACGACTTTGGCCGCCGACTATTTTGACTGATAACGATTTTAGATTTTTTGGCGAAAATCATTGCCGGTCAAAGTAGTCGGCGTAAATCGCGGTGAAAACCGTGGCGGGCAAATTTGTTTCGGCGATTTCCATTAGATCTGTGTGTGTAACGGGTTCCATGGGAATCACCGACACAAATTCCCCCGACGCGGTTTTCACGGACTCCAGATTTGACCGACAACGCATTTAACCTACAACGATTTTCACCGGCACAAATTTGACTGCCCAATATTTTGACTGACAACGATTACAGATTTTTCGTGAAAATCATTGTCTGTCAAAGTAGTCGTCAGTCAAATCTGGTGTCGGTGAAATCGCGGTGAAAACCGTGGCGGGGAAATTTGTGTTGGCGATTTCTATGGGATCTGTATGTGTAACGGGTTCCATACAAATCACCGACACAAATTTCCCAGACACGGTTTTCACTGCGATTTCACCGGCAACAGATTTGACCGACAACCAATCTAAAAATCGTTGTCCGTCAAATGTGTGTCGGTCCAAATAGACGTCGGTCAAATCTGGTGTCGGTGAAATCGCGGTGAAAACCGCGTCGGTGATTTCCAAGGAACCCGTTACATACACGGATCCCGTGGAAATCACCGACATAAATTTCCCCGACACAGTTTTCACCGTGATTTCACCGACACCAGATTTGTCCGACGACTACTTTGACCGACAACGATTTTCACCAAAAAATCTATAATCGTTATCGGTCAAAATAGTCGGCGGTGAAAATCGTTTTCGGTCAAAATCTTTGACGGTTAAAGGCGTTGTCGGCCAAAGTGACCGTGTCGGGAAATTTATTTCAGTGATTTCCACGAAATCAGTGTATAACCTACTAATTTTTCAATCAAAATTGCCCGGTTGCACATGTGAGTGGATCGCGGAGGAACGATGGACACATTGATTCTACCAAAACAGGAAAATTCATCTGTCACGCATAGCGCGATACTATGCGGAAACGCAAACACCAGGAATTGGCTGTTTTTCGTCCGAATATTTCCCTCTGGCTTCGGAAACCGGCCTTGACCCGGCGGATTCGCGCTCAAAAGAATTCCCGTCTGAGATTCCACGGTGTCGCGTCCCCGACAGCGATTTCTCACGTTGTCGCTCAATTATACGACCTATTACCCTGCGATCCACTT
The DNA here is from genome assembly GCA_028455615.1 of Lasioglossum zephyrum. Lineage (NCBI taxonomy): Eukaryota > Metazoa > Arthropoda > Insecta > Hymenoptera > Halictidae > Lasioglossum > Lasioglossum zephyrum. The sequence continues at coordinate 96,765 of JAQQRZ010014294.1, forward strand.
TGAACCTAGCCCCTCGTGACCCTCGTTTCGCCAATTACACGAAATCCATTCCGGGAACGGTGTCGCCCCGCGCGATCCCCGTCGCTTCAATCCTCAATTATTTCCGAACGCATCGGAAAAACGGAAGAAACATTCTCCGACAGCCTTGACCCGGCTGGGTTCCATCAATCGCTCGCACCTGAGGATTCCCCGGTGTCACTCGCCTGCGAATTCCACGTTTTTCACGATGAACGTTTCCAACGGAAACTCGATTAGATCGATACGTTAATATCAAATTTTTACCCTTACATTTTTCCCCTCCGACTCATTAGCATTTGCAGTTGGGAACGAAATTAGTGTGATGCTAATGACCTTTGATGTTAAAGCAACATTAAATAAATAAATTTAAAAAAAAATTACGAACTAATAACTTGTTTTTTTTGTGGATTTCGGATTAGTTTACCAGATAATGTGTAAAAAGAAATTTTCTCAAAGAAATTGTTATCGCTCGGTTATTTATTGCTATCGTTTGGTTGAATTTTGGAGAAGTTATTTGTTACTCAAGAGTGTTCGGCATTTAAAAGACATTTTATATTTTACGATTATACTCGAGTCTCTGTAATGAATTTAAGGATCGATAATTGAGAGAGAAGTGAAGGTTTTTTTTCAACTTTTTTATTTTGTTTTTTACACATTGCCCAGTAAACTAATAAAAAACCTTTCAACATCTGAAGAAAAACCTCGGGTCGTTTGATTGAATTTCAAACAAGTTATTTGTTATTCAAGGGTGTTCGGCATTTAAAGCACATTTTATATTTTACGATTATACTCGAGTCTCTGTAACGAATTTAAGGATCAATAATAAAGGATCGATAAAAGGAAAATAGTCCGATCAGAGGAACATCTGCCACAGAATAGGCAGCCATGAAAAAATTCAACATATTAAATAAACTGAACGAATCGAAGAAAGATTTCACCGTTGTCGAGTGGTACGCATTGAGATATCTGTCGTCGCGAAAGGGTTTTGGAAAAAGTCCCTGATTCCACGAACAACTGTCCTTGCAACTCGATGCCGTTCGACTGTAAAGTCGAGACAACGGAGCAGCGAGTTGCACGAGTCGATTCCTCGTCGATCACCGGCGGAGAGAAACGACCCTGACCGGCGAGTATACTCTTGCTGCTCTGCTTTAATCCTTCGCAGACAACATCTGTACGCCTCGTTCGTCATTGTTCATTATCGAAAAATTTCTGGAAAATTCGTTTGTTTCCAAGCAAGCATGATGGGTCCCGTGGAAATCACCGACACAGTTTTCACCGACACAGTTTTCACCGACAATATTAAGCCAACTTCGGATTTGACCGACAATGAATTTAACCGATAACGCCTTTAACCGACAGCGGATTTGATCGACAACAAATTTGACCGCCAAGGAATCTAAAATCGTTGTCGGTTAAATTTGTGTCGGTCAAATCTGAAGTCGGTAAAATTCGTTGTCGGACAAATCTGAAGTAGGTCAAATTTGTTGGCGGTCAAATCCGCTGTTGGTTAAATTCGTTGTCGGTCAAATCTGAAGTCGGTGAAGTTCGTTGTCGGTTAAATCTGAAGTCGGTCAAATTTGTTGGCGATCAAATCCACTGTCGGTCAAGTCCGCTGTCGATTAAAGTCGTTGTCGGTCAAATCTGAAGTCGGTGAAATTCGTTGTCAGTCAAATTTGTTGGCGGTCAAATCCACTGTCGGTCAAATCCGCTGTAGATTCAATTCGTTGTCAATTACATTTCTTGTCGATTAAATCTGGAGTCGGTGAAATTCGTTGCCGGTGAAAACTATCTCGGGGAAATCTTTGTCGGTGATTTCCAATGGAACCCAGCAAGATACCCCGAGAGAAGGCTCGACGAAAAGCTTCCCAGCGGTTCGCAGATTTTCGCAGATTTTCGCAGGGCTGGTCCGCGAGCAAGAATGGCCTCGCGAGAGCACAGGTGGTTGCAGAATTGTGAAACCGAGGTAAACGCGAGGATCGTGTGTAGAGATTAAGGGGTTGGCGATCACTGACTAGGTGTCCACTGTTCACACACGTTCACAAGGCTGGATCACGAGGTGATGATAGACGATCGGCGCGCGAAACATTCGACGGAAACATCGTGCGCGATGTACGCGAGGCAGCTCTCTCGGCTGTGAGCTCGATCGACTGGCCGGGACGAGAGCCGTCGCGCGACTGAAATCGCTCTCTGCCCACAGCATCCCTATCCTTTCAACCCCGTTCGGCACACGGCATCCCCACAGCCGCCTCTGCCCACCACCTACCAGCCCTCTCTTTCAGCCTCTTCCAACACGGCACACGTGATTCCCTCTTATTTCAACCCCCCTCCCCTACTCACCCTCGGACATCACCGACCACGTCAAGTGTATTCAATCCTCGTCGGGGATTACCGAACGGAACGCGCGGTTGTTTGGTTTGATCTCGTTCGGCTCGGATCTGTCTTGGTTCGAATTCGAGTCGTCCCGAGTGTTGCGATCTTGTTCTGGATCTGATTCATGATGTAGATCGCCTGATTTGCAATGGATTGGCTTCGTTTGTCCCTGTTTGTTTATGCTACTTTGTTCAATTCTGATTCATGATGTATATCGCCTGATTTGCTATGGATTGGTTTCGTTTGTCCCTGTTTGCTTCGGCTGCTGTGTTCAAATCTGATTCATGATGTAGATCGCCTGATTTGCTATGGATTGGTTTCGTTTGTCCCTGTTCGTTTCAGCTGCTTTTTCACATCTGGCTTGACGTGCCTGGTCTTGTTCAATCTTTCTTTTTAGGGTGTGGAAGAACCGGTAGAACCCGTGGACTCCGGTGGTACCCCATCCGGCAAGTACCACCATAATGGAGACCCGGGGGTACCGTAAACCTCAACACCCAAAGACAGCGGAATTCACCGGGTCCTTTTTAGCATACTAAATTGCTATTCCCTCCCCCTGACCCGCTATCCGCATACTGAAGGGGGAGGGAGATAGCTAATTCGAAGCATGTTCTTTGTTAACAAATATTTCTTTGCTAATTGCGTGTGTTTTTACTCACCTCTCTGTTATTACCAACTAATATAACCAAACAATTATTTAAATTTTAACACTTATGATATAGTACATTAATATAGAACTAAATAAGTAAGTAAACGAACCACTCCTGTTCTTTGCTTTACCACACCTGTTCTTTGCGCGAATGGTTTTGTTTCAATCTTGCTTCGTCTGGTTTGGTGCGGTTTCATTCACCGCTGTCTAGGATGTTTCAATTCAACCAGTTTCATTTCGAGTCTGATTTCACGCGGAATTCGTGTAGAGTGTGCTCAAAGTCGCACCTAATGGGGAGCCAGCGGGTCATGTCCCCTCTTCCACCCCGCTAAGGAAAAGGAAACGAAACACTGGAAAAATAGCTAAAATGTAGAATAGCTGCTTCCTCTACGATTTCGATGATTTTAGGATAATTTGTAAATATTACAATGGAATAACAAATAAACCGAAACACACCAAATTAATTTAAACTCAAATTTATTACAAACGCGAGCAAAGAAGAACGTTGTATTATATTGACAGCTAGAGTCGAAGTGAGGAGACGCTCCAGAGAAAAACAGAATAGAACCATACGTTGTTCACTTCATTCAAAATCGAGCAGACCAGTGAGTTCATTGACCTCTTGTATATCACCTGTTACAGTGATCCTCATTTTTAATTAAATTCATGTTTGCCTTTCTGCTGTCGGAATGTAACATTCAACAGTAAAACTAAAAATTTTGAACAACTTTCCCTATATACTGGGTGTCTCAAAATTTAGGAAATGGAGTCTGCGGCTTTGTTCAGGAGTTATTAACGAAAAACACGGACCAACCAGACCGCGGCTACAGCGAAAGGAGTTCGACTCAACGACAGGTCCTGCTTAGAGTGGCGTTGCCGTTGGCCGAACTAGAATCAATCCGCTGTAGCCGCGCTCTGATTGGTCCTTTCTTTTTCTATCGCTCCGTTAATAACTCCTAAACAAACCGTTCTTGCAAGGAAAAATGTCGCTTCAAATAATCTAAGGAACCTTCCATTTCCAAATTTTGGGACACCCTGTATATAAGTAAATATGTGAGGCTACCATTAACAGATATTTTTGCTAAAAAAAAAAGGTAATTTTGTTAATTTCGCCACCCAAGATTAAATCCTGGGTGCACCACTGAATGTGCTCCTAGAAGAAAGGGAGATATAAAAAAATGTTGTGGTGTCCCCTACTCCATCTTGTAACAGGAGTGCCGAGTGCGACCGTGGATCTTGATGAATTACAGTTTTGAAATTTGTCCGCGGCAGGTTTTTGTCCCCGAAGAGGGTTTAATTGGTCCTTGGCATGCCGGTAGCGTGTTTGGAAAATGGAGACGAGGATCGCGAGGGGTTTCCAGGCGGCCGTTGGAACGGGGCTGGTGTTTGAGGGTCGTCGTTGTTGAGTAGGGGATGAAGAGTATCTTCGTGTATTCTGACGGTTTTGTTTCGTCTACATCTCCGACTCCATACGACTACAAAGAGAGGTGAGGAAACGTGAAATTACCATGTATGAATAGTAGCATCACCATGGATGTTCATCGAAATTACCATTTCCACGGGTTGCTCCTTCGAGGTCAGACTAAAATAAAAAAAATATATAAAAAGAACTTTTTGAAAACCACGCTTACATTAGAATGCACTAAAAAGAAGAAATAAATATTTTTAGATATTTGTTATTATAAATAAAAGCGTGGAGCGTTATAGTTATATTAACGTAATCTTCGTGAGCGCTCCACGCTTTTATTTATAGTCACTAATATCTAAAAATATTATTTTTTCCTTTTTAGCGCATTCCAATATAAGTGTGGTTCTTAAAAAAAATTTTTATATATTTCTGTATTTTCTACTTTTTAGCTTTTACTACTATGCGTCTCCACGTCGTATAACTGGGACCGTGTTTTTTTTTTTAATTTTAGGCAAATTTTCTACTGCAAGCACGGGCCCCGTAGAAAATGTTACCAGGGGGCCCTATGTTTTGCAGGATAATATAATAAAACGCGATGAATGACTTTCTTTTTTGGCAAAAATATCTGGGAACGATATCGACCAAATTTTAGGTCAATTTTCAGCTGCAAGCGCGGGGCCCGTAGCAAATGTTACCAGGGCGCCCTAGAGTTTGTACGAAAATATAATAAAATACGACGAATGACTTCCTTCTTTTTTAGCAAAAATATCTGGGAACGGTATCGACCAAATTTTAGGTCAATTTTCTCTTGCAAGCTTAGGGCCCGTAGCAAATGTTACCAGGGGGCCCTACGTTTTGCTGGATAATATAATAAAACACGATGAATGACCTTTTTCTTTAGGAAAAATACATGGTAACGGTATCGATCAATTTTCTGTTGCAAGCGCGGAGCCCGTATCAAATGTTACCAGGGGCCCTACGTTTTGAACAATAATATAATAAAACACGATGAATGACCTTTTTCTTTAGGAAAAATATGTGGTAACGATATCGATCAATTTTCCGTTGCAAGCGCGGGGCCCGTAGCATTTTCTACT
>JAQQRZ010014294.1:102403-138325 GCA_028455615.1 Lasioglossum zephyrum
TTTTTTTAGTGCCATTTTGGCGTTAAGTAATTGCAACTACCAATTACAATTACTTGTAATTGCATCAATAAAAGTACAATTACAGGTTGAGCCAAAGTAATTGCAATTACAATTACAATTACTGTGATTCGAAAAGTAATTGCAATTTCCAATTACAATTACATGTAATTGTACTTTTATTTCTGCAATTACAAATTACATTAATTTTGTAAGTAATTGTAATTGTAATTGCAATTACTTTGGCTCAACCAGTAATTGTAATTGCGGACCACAATTACAATTACAGTGATTCGAAAAGTAATTGCAATTGCCAATTACAATTACATGTAATTGTACTTTTATTTCTGCAATTACAAATTACAGTAATTGGTAAGTAATTTTAATTGTAATTGTAATTACTTTTTGCCCCACACTGCTGTCGGCTAATGATGGGCACCATCGATTAAAACTATCGACTAAATCGATAGTAGCCAACTACTATTTCAGTCGACTGATTTTTTAAACTATCGACTAAATTGGTTGAATTTTAACTGGCGGGAGTTTTGAATATATTTTATAAGATTTACTATCGAATACGTTCACTCATTAGCTATATCGAATAATTCCTTAATTAAATAACAATACTTATATATTGCACTTATGGGAATAAAATTTTAATCATAAACTAAAGAGAAAGTAGTATTTTATAATTATATCTGTCAATAACAGATATTTTTCTAAAAGGTTCATTAACACTTTGCCATTAAATTGTATTATTATTAAAGGATAAATAATAATTTGTGAGAGATGAGACGTATAGACGTAGGCATAGACTATAGTCCACAATCTAGACGTAACCACTAAAACAAAATTTCAGTCGACTAAAAACTATCGACTAAATATTCGATAGTATGTAGCAATAGGGTGGTCCTTAGTTATACTTGATGAAAATTATTTTGCAAAATTTTTCCCGGGCACCCCCCAGAATTGTGACAACTGTTGAGAAAATGATCTGGAAAAAATTTGGGGCCGATTGGATCATGGGAAACCGGCGCGCAACGAATTTGAAATTTTTTAAAAATCTTGACGTAAATATACGTTGGAATATATCGTTGAATTTGTCTTTTTTTTCTCTGTAAGAATCCATATATAGCATAATCAGATGTTAATAGAAAAAACATCCGTGACCTTGAAAACTTGAAAAAATGACCTTGAAAAAAAAATTTCTCTGATGCTATATACACCTCCTTATATACTAAAACTTTTGTTTGAAGAGTTTTAGTATGTTTGGGATTGCTCCGAAACAAGTATATTTATGTCAATATTTTTTAAAAATATATATTTCAAATTCGTTGCGCGCCGGTTTCCCATTATCCAATCGGTCCCAAATTTTTTCCAGATCATTTTCTCAACAGTTGTCACAATTCTGGGGGGTGCCCGGGAAAAAATCTTTTTGTCAAAAAATAAGGACCACCCTAATGTAGCAACTAAATAGTAATTAGTCGATGATGCCCATCACTACTGTCGGCAAATTGATGGACCGCAGAACCGAGACAAAGAAGCTGGCAAGCAACTATATGCGGACCTCACTGTCCGACAACGAAGATCGATATCGCAGTGCGACTTTTCAAGACCTTGGACTCGAAAGCGAAGGTTTTTGGCACTGATTTTTCGCAAACCGAGAAAAAACATGCTGTTTCGCGGTCATATCGCGCCACCGTTACGTTACAATGCGGAGATAAAAGTCAGCGAATGTTCGATCACCGTTTCTGAACAACGGGAGAATTAATTAAATCAGAGTTTTCTCATTACCTGTTCTGCGATTTCTATTATAAAGTTTAACCCTGGCTTTTCGGGTACTTGCGGAGATTTCTCTTTGATAGCTGATGACGAATATTGTAGCGGTGCGATACCAATGATCGATAATTGGATCAATTTCGAACTCAAACGCTGCACGAAAATTCATGGTTGTGCGCAAAATTGGTTTCCTTTTAATGAAATCACTGTGATTCTTTCCACCTTGATTTTTTTTAATCATTGGTATCGTTTTGAATCTGGAGGTGTCTTCTTTAATACAAAACACAGATCTATTGTACAAATACAATAACAATCTATCAACATCGTTGGAAGGAACTCAAGTGGATGGCTTTTGTTGACATTTTTTTTAGCCATTATGGAAAATAACATAAATTGTTAGCCGTCGGTAATTGGGACTAATTAGTTGATCAATTTTATCATGTATAGAAGTATACTGAAATACCGACATCGCTAAAAATCACCAGATAACAGTGAACTGAAATACCAACGAGAGGGCTACACTTCCAAGAGTCGGTCAAGTCGACGAGAAGAGTAAAAACAAGCAATAGAATTCAAGGTGCAGAATAACTTTTAAACCATGAACATTCGCACACATTAATTTATTGAACACAATGCATTGATAAATTTATTATTTCGTACTGGTTATTAAATTATGCTTCGATACAACATAACGATTAAAAACAGTAGTTGAAAAACAATTTGATTTAATGAATATATTAAATTATAACAATGTATAAATATCAACTGTAACTCCTTCCATTTTCCATGAATCATCTCGAAGCTATTTCTAGCATTTCATTTATATCAACTATCTTTTCTCTCGGCTTTCCCAATTCTTTTCCTCTTTCACACTCCACTTTATCGATCTTCTTCCAGTCATTATACGATACCGGATGTATATCTTTTTGTTTAAGAATTTGGTACAAGCCTAACGATCCAGCTTTATTTTCCACAGCCGAGATCTCTTTGTTCATTAAACCACCGACATTAAACGCGTTCGTCATGGTTGATAATATTACGCCAACAGGACCCGTCGCGACCCAGCCAGCTGCATAAATATTGCCTGTAACTTTTCCCGTTGAATTTTTCACGCGTCCTATCTTGCTGTCAAATGGTATCGATTCATCGATCGAAGCCGATTTGTATCCAATACTACGAAATGCTAAGCCGCAGGGAATCTGTTCAACCGATTCGGTTGGTACTGCTATTTGTTTTTGATGATCATCTCCTTCGAGTCTGTTTATCGATAGCTTAACTCCTTCGACTCTTTCGGAGCCTAAAAATTCTGTGGGACTTCTTAAAAATATCGGATGTAACTCTTTTATACCGGGTTCGGTTTTGTTCGCAGGTGTTTCGCCCAGGGACTTCAGCATAAGTTCCGTCAGTCTTTTCCGTGGCCTTGTCAAGCTGTCTACTGTGCCTTTTATACCTTCGAAGTCAGCCGGACGCCAGTAAGTTTTACAACTATCTAACTTTATTATCTCACGTAACTCCGCTATCGTGAATGCTGCTTGCAACGGCCCCCTCCTTCCGACCAATGAGACTTTGCGCACTTTGCTTTTCGACAGTTGTTCCAAGGCGAATGATGTTATATCGGTGCTCTGAAACAGTAGAATTACGACTGAATTAAAGAAACATATTTTTTTAAAATTAATTAATCTTATATATTAATATTAATATATAATATTATATATTCTTTATAATTTTATTACTTAATTTTATATATTTATTAATTTTATATATTAATTAATTTCACTAACTTAATTTTTACTGCGGCTCTCCCTCTTTATTGAAATTTCTGTCAGAAGCCAAATGCAGATTACAAAAAAATTCATTTTTCCCTCAAACTTAATTTTTCCAAGTGAATTAATTATTATAATAATTAATTAATTAATTTTATATGTTAATATTAATATACAATATTATATATCCTTTATAATTTTATTAACTAATTTTACATATATTTATTAATTTTATATATTAATTAATTTCAAACTTAATTTTTACTGCGGCTCTCCATATTTATTGAAATTTCTGTCACAAGCCAAATAAAGATTGTAAAAAATACATTTTTCCCTCAAACTTAATTTTTCCAAGTGAATTAATTTTTATAAAATAATTAATTAATATACTAATTAATTAATTTTTTATATTAATATTAATATATAATACGTAAACGGAAACTGATGGACAATTACGATTAGGAAATCGGTCCTTGTACAACTGCACGGCTTCTCTTAAACACTGTCGACTTTCTCCATAAATGAAAATCATATCAATCTTATCTTCCTTCGAGTAACGCATTGTGAAACGTTCATCGATAAACTGATCGAGAATTCTTAGAAACTGTGGAAATCTGATAGCAAGAAGGTCTTCTGAGTAATTAGTAGTGGATAAACACGATTCTGTATGAACGTATAGGTGAAGGTATATTATAATTGTCCTCCTGTCAACACCGAATCTGTTATTATGTTGTGTATTGCGATACATTTGAATGTATAGCAGGTCAAGGGAATATTTTTGAACATTTGGCGTAACAGAAATACATCAAATGAATCTTACACGTTGAATTTTATTTATACCATTTTTCTGGGTTGAAGGTCATTTGAAAGTCATATTGTGTTACATGCATGAATTCGTTATTTTGTCATATACAACATTACGTTAACGAAAATATATTCCATTTAAAAAAAACATCGATAACCATGAAATCTCATAAAAATGACCTTGAAATTTTTGTTCCCTTGCAGCGTTATACAGGGTGTCCCAAAATTCGTGTAGTTCCCGGAAATGGGAGGTTCCTTGGGTCATTTGAAGCGACATTTTCCTTTACAAAAATGACGTCGGCGGCTTTGTTTAGGAGTTATTAACGAAAAACATTGACCAATCAGAGCGCGTCTACAGCGGATTGATTCTGGCTCAGCCAATGACGCCGCCACGCTAAGCGGGACCTGTCGTTGAGTCGGACTCCGTTCGCTATAGCCGCGCTCTGATTGGTCCGTGTTTTTCGTTAATAACTCCTAAACAAAGCCGCTGACGCCATTTTTGTAAAGGAAAATGTCGCTTCAAATGACCCAAGGAACCTCCCATTTCCGGGAACTACACGAATTTTGGGACACCCTGTATGTGGCCCTTCAAACAATATAACTTTGTCCTACGAAGTTTTTCTGTACAACGAATAGTAACAGGGATATTTAGGTGTCCTGCTTTATCGAATTCACTCTGTATACTGCAACTAACGAATCGGGAAGTTCTTTGTGTGGCTCGTGGAGAGTCACACACCAAATAAAAAACATTAATAGCCATGCGTACCACTAACCCTCTCGCGAGCTACAACAACCCCACCCGCGAGCAACAACCCTCCTCTAGTTTCCAATATAAAGCCGTCACGTGAATGCTAAGAGTTAATACATACCTTTAGTTTATCCACTGGTGATAGCAGAATTCTTGCGATGTCTATAGCGACATTACCTTGACCTAATACTACTGCTTCTTCCACATCCAAACTCAGATTCAAAGAACTATCTGCCGGTACCCCATTGTACCAACCAACGAATCGTCTTCCTGATATAACATTCTCCAAATGTTCTCCAGGAATATTAAATTGTTTGTCCTCTTCCGCACCATACGTCTACAACAGTCTGCTATTAAATAACAGATCTTAAAGATGAACAAATATAAGAACAATCTATGTACATACCAACAAAACTGCATGATAAATCTCTTGTAATTGCTGTATGCTTACATCTTTCCCTACATTCACATTTCCTATAAATTGAAAACGCGGATTCAACGCTGTTTTCTCGAAAGTGTGAATAACGTTCTTTACTTCTGGATGGTCCGGAGCTACTCCGAAACGTACCAAACCGAACGGTACTGGTAATTTTTCCAATACGTCCACGTACACATCGCTGGAAGTCTATACGAATTCATTGCATGAAAAGTACAGGCTTCTGTGTCTTGCAATTGATGCAGAACATTTTTGTTTTGTATAAAAATCCGCAGTCCACTTCTTTCAAAGTTTTTACATACCTTCAAGAGTTGCTGTGCAGCATAAAAACCTGCGGGTCCCGCGCCCACGATGCACACTCTTGGAATAACACGTTCAGTTGAAAGTAGACGAACGCAACTACCAATTGCAGCAATTTTCATGATAGCAGTTCACGTAGATCTGAAAGGGTAGATTAAAAATTTCAATAAGTTTTTCTGTGTCGTTCATACATTTAAAAAACGAAACCATAAATTGTACAAAAAGGAGGCAGCCATGAACTGTTACTTCCCAATGTATTCTAGTAATAAAAATTCAAGGGGATAGTACACCATTTGGTCACACAATTATTGTTTATTGTACGACAAGTGTTGATACAACTTTCGCTGTTTACATAACATGGAAACGTTGCATTTTAGTTTCTTCCTTCTTTAAGATATTTTTAATGTAGTGAAGACATGCTGAATGTATGATTTGATAGTCCAGTGATTACTAATCACTGCTGGGTACAATAGATCACTCTCTAGAAAGAAAAAATAGAATAGAAACATAGGGTACGGCATGAACATTTTTCCTGGCACACGCTAAGTTCTTACCATACAGGAACGCTGGAGGCATTATTTGCAAAATAGCAGCTCCTGTTTCTTGAATGTTAGAAGATGTAGCTTTAACGTCGCTTAAATGCTTCAGTATCTCCTCACTATTGTTATAGTATTCTAACGTGATCTCTGAACCGATACCGTCATGAACTCGGAGTGCAGTCGAATTAAAAGTACAACATATGAGGTAGAGCAGTCCAACAGTGAAACTCGTGAGCAACGGGTAACCAACTAATACTAGAGTATCCCCTACGTCGAGGCTCTGTATTGTATTGTAAATGGTATTAATCAATTTGTGGGTATCGTAGACATCAGTGAATTGAAATGTTAAAACTTTATGCATTGCTCTGCAGAGAATCTTTTTCGTCAATTCGTTGACATCTTTCATGGGAGGATATTGTATCGAATATCCCATGTCAGCGAGAAGGTCGTCGATTTTATTTTTTCTCACAAATATACCGTCGCTGCAAAATATTGAAGAGTACACCCTATCAAATCTTTTTGCCAAAGAAATTTGTAAACCTCCTGGCAATTCGTTTATCCTGAACTACAAAGAAAACAATCATTTTTAATTTCTACTGTATCAGGATTTTAAGTTTATAGTCCAAGTAAAATAGCTTACTGTCAGAGTTTTAACCAAAGAATATTTGGTAATCTCTAAACTGTTCAAGTCGTCGTAGAGAGCTTTTAATTGATCCCATGGTGCTAAATGATGTCTTTCGCAACGTTCGTTGAGCGATCCTTGCAACATTTTTCTTTTTTTAATCATGTTAGTCGTAGTCAGTATTGTATTTCCCACAATGACTCCCCCCTCTATTTTTCTGATATTATAGTCTGTCATATATTTGTTGCTGACCATATGCTGAATTCGTTTGATATATTTACACATCTGTAGGCTATTGTGGCCGAATGCGGCAACATTATTCATTATGACCAGACTTTGATGATACTTAAAAAATGCACTACACTCTACAATCTTTGATATAAATGCACATGGAATATCGTCCTTATTGAACATTGCTTTTTTAGAGTCACATTCATAGTACTTCATGAGCTCCTCTAATTGCGGCAGAACGACTGATTTCCCCTTAAAATTTGTACAGACAACATAAGTTTCTGAATTTCCTTCTTTACTCGTAGCTGGTTTGACTACTTTAACTTCGTTAAAACAGCAACACAATAAATAAAGTAAGCAGATCGTGTGACATTCGAAAGTAGTGAAAATCTTTAACAAGAAACTACCTCCAGTTTGTAGAATATGCAGAGCAGCCATAGTTTCGCAGAAGTGTAAATGCGCTACTATACTCTCTTGTTCTCCTGGATCATCTGTACAATCTATACTGCCATCTGCAGTGACTAAAAATATATTGTCACGAGGTTCCGCAGCTTTTATCAGTTCGTTCAAATTTTCTAAATTCTTCAGGTTACCAGTATTATCTTTCCCAAAGCACCAATGATCGAATGTGTGTCTTATAAATCTATCGTCTGAAATTATCTCGCCAATGGGATAGCCTTCGTAATACGGATTTAGCGTTGTAGCAATCCAATCCCATTGAATCTCAGGTATATTTGTTTTTAACCAGTGGTTTAACGATGTTACAAATGCTCCAGGTGCTTCGCACAAATGGACAGACTTAAAGTGTCCGTTATTTTTCTTAATATGGTCTATCGGTATTAGAGGAAAGGACGATGCTAGCTCATAAAATTTACACCACGCTTGAGTTAAAAATTCTGGTGCGATTTGCCGCTTCAAATACGTCATAACTAACTTTGCGCTGTTCCTTTCTGCTGTGTGCAAATGCCATTGTGCCATATCATAATTGTTCAATGAACCCTTTATGTCGTTCAACTCATGCTTTAACTTTTGCAATTCATCGATGTTCCACACAGGACACGTAAAAATTGTTTTTGAATCAGGTAACGAATAACACTCGTTACCTTTGATTGTAAAACGCTTGTTAAATAAATTGTTTACGTGTTCCACCGCATATACTCTATCAAACTCCATTGTTCTCTTTGGATTGTTTACTCTTATGTTCGATACTAAGTTATATTTTCTAAAATGGTTTCACATTAACAACAACAATCAACATACTGTGTGCAACTGTTTGGCTGACTCCTTTTCCTTTACACGTTACACGATTACATCTCACCTCTTTACACTATAGATTTAAATTAGACTTATTTTCGAAAATTCTTATGTTAATTATCAGTACAAAATCATAATACAGCCTACACTTTCAGTGATATGATGTTGTTGATGACATCACTGACATTGTTCGTACCTAACCTATAAACTCAGGTAGAAAACACGGCTTTTCAATGTACGTCGAACTGCTAGTGTTGCCACCTGTGTTATCTTATCGATAACTCTTCGCTGGTGATCTATTTCGCCGACGGTCGGTGTGATTTGTGCATCCTTTCCAATACACGCTGGCATTTCTATAAATTAATGTGTATCAACGCGCAGAAAATACAAAGCCACGACGATTCAACAACAGGGTAGTTTCACTCTAATACAGGGGGAGTAAACTCCCATGTATAATATGTGGACCATGTGTGGCGCATGTAGATAATGAAGATTTCTAATGTAAATATGAAGATAATGTAGATTTCTGTTTATGATAATTTTATTGATTAATTTGTTAATATTTGTTTTGTTCTTCGTTCCTTATCAACCAATCTGTTTATACAGGGTGTTCGACTACAGGTGGGAGAAAATTGAAGGGGTGATTCTCGACGATAATCTAAGACGAAAATGAAGAATAAAAAAATTGCACTTTCGACTTTGTTAATTAGCTATTAGCAATTAAAGATTGGCCCAAAAAGCGGCAACATTTCGACACAGCCGTACGTTGCGCACGTCACACAGGCGCGCGACACTCTCGTATCAAGTGACAAACGCATGCATACCTTGGTTCTCATTTGGGGCCCCAGCGAGGTGAAAATGTTTAAAAAATCGTTGGACGACATTGAACCTACGTACTGGTTAAAATCCACAAGGGCATTTCTAATAACCGCCCTATCCCAAGTAGCACCGGACGTCCATAGAATGTACGTTTTACGTCTAGTTTATGTCCAAACGTCCTACGTCCATTCTGAACATTCGATGGATGTTCTTAGGACCTAAATTCTGGACGTTCTAGGAACATCCGTTTTTTAGGTTTTATGAATGTCCTTGGGACCTAAATTCTGGACGTTCTAGGAACATCCGTTTTTTAGGTTTTATGAATGTCCTTAGGACTTGAATTTTGGACGTTCTAGGAACATCCGTTTTTTAGGTTTTATGAATGTCCGTAGGATCTAAATTCTGGACGTTCTAGGAACATACTCGCACAATCGGTTTGTTAAAATCGCAAAAACCTTTATAGAAAGGAAAATAACAATAAAAACTAAAATTTTTTGTTCAAGTCGGCCGCAACCCTGTCTGACGCTCTTTTCAGCCACATTTGCATGGCAATCTCTGTTTCCCGTCTCGTTCCACCGACGCGTCTCTTTTCTGCGGCAGTTTGAATAAAAATTTCTTATTTTATTAAGTACATGAATCATCACTTTTATACCCAAGTAGCACCGGACGTCCGAGGGATGTCCGTTTATATCCAATTTACGTCCAAACGTCCGATGTCCGTTTCGGACGTACCTGGAATGTCCGATGGACTTGAATTTCGGACATCCTATGGACAACCGTTTTTTTCGTCCCAAGTACGTACGTGGGACTTGAATTTCGGACATCCTATGGACAACCGTTTTTTTCGTCCAAGAGAAGACGGTGGGATCTGATTTTCGGACGTGCCAAGTACGTCTATGTTTTAAGTCTAATAGCCATTACACGAATGTGTGTGGGCCTAATGCGGAAAAAATGGTGTACGCCTAATTTGGGTATTCCTAACAGTTGCCACACATGGTCCAAATGGGGATGGCCGAGCACACGCCTAGGTTGGGCAATCCTAACAGGTGCTGCTCCTAACTTGCAGTATTTGAAGATGACGTATCCAAATCTAATTTAGCAAAGCAGTAGCCTGCACTTCTCAAGATTTTCCGAGAAAATTGCATTTGAAAATCTGTTCTTCAGTCATTATGTGATGGCGTTTACCTATGAACAACAACCAGAGTGGTCGAGGGCACAGCGAGAAATACTAATAATCAGTGGTTCGCTGGTTCAAGTCCCGCTGTCGACATCTTTTTGTTTTTAATTTTTTCAATTCAATCTTAAAATTTATGACATTTGCCAATAAACAGTTATTTTTTAAATAGAAAATGCTGTTTTATATTTGTGGGTATTGAAAAAAAAATGTTCAGGAAATGTCCAGAGAATGTTACCTTCAAACATACTAAAAATGTTCAGAAAATGTCCAGAGAACGTTACTTCCGACATCCGAAAAACGTTAAGAGAATGTTCACACAGTACGTCCTCGGGATGTCCAACTTCGTAACTGGTACCTTCTTAGTACATTCAGAGAACATAACTAGGACATAACTGGCACGTTTGGACATTGGCTGGACGTTCTCCGAATGTACGGAATGTCCGAAGCGGACATTCTCTGGACGTACATAGAATATCCCTGTGCTATTTGGGATGGAATTATCGAGTAGAAGGGGTCAATGCCCTTTCACTTTTAAATTCTTCTCACACAAATCCATAAATCCTTACTCTGCACTATAATTTGTCATAAAACCGAACTTAAATACTGGAATAAACGCTCTAGCACTATTTACCATAACATACACACGCACTACGAGTTTACTAAGAAGAATGAGGAGAATGTAAAGAACTGGTAATCCTTTAATGTTGAAACACTGCACTTTATTGAACTTGATTTACGACGCGAGAGTCGCATGAGGACCGATTCACCGACGGAACGGATATCTTTGAGGTCTTGCGATTTCTGCAAACGGAAATCTTCGACGCGAGCGAGAAGAATCGTCCGTACAAGCTAGCATCCGTATGCACACTGATTCAAGACAGCTGATGAGGTCAATGCCTGAGCCCAATCGATAAAACAAATGCCGATCTACAACAGAAAACGCCCGCCGATTTACAGCGAACACCCGCGCAAACATCGCGCGTTACTATGCCAACTCATGTATGTCCTGTTTCAGCGAACATCGCGATTCTTTCTCATTCTGGCTGTGATCGCCAAATATCTAACGTTCGTTACAACGATTTTTTACGACCTCAAGATGTCTGTTCCGTCTGTGAGCGAGTCTCGCTTCAAAATAAAGTGCAGTGTTTCAACATTAAAGGATTACCAGTTCTTTACATTCTCCTCATTCTCCTCAGTAAACTCGTAGTGCATGTGTATGACATTGTAAATAGTGCTAGAGCGTTTATTTCAGTATTTAAGTTCGGTTTTATGACAAATTATAGTGCAGAATAAGGATTGATGGATTTCTGTGAGAAGAATTTAAAAGTCGTCGCGATCTGACGGCAGAAATCTCACGAACTCAAGATATCCGTTCCGTCTGTAAACGAGTCCCGCGATATAAATCAAGTTCAATAAAGTGCAGTGGTTCAACATTAAAGGATTACCATTATAATAGTAAAGTGCAGTGAATTGTGTACGATGTTAGGAACAATTAATAAGGATTAGTAGATACGTACGAGAAAAATTTAAACGTGAAAGGGCATTGACCCCTTCTACTCGATAATTCCATAGGGCGGTTATTAGAAATGCCCTTGTGGATTTTAACCAGTACGTAGGTTCAATGTCGTCCAACGATTTTTTAAACATTTTCACCTCGCTGGGGTCCCAAATGAGAACCAAGGTATGCATGCGTTTGTCACTTGATACGAGAGTGTCGCGCGCCTGTGTGACGTACGCAACGTACAGCTGTGTCGAAATGTTGCCGCTTTTTGGGCCAATCTTTAATTGCTAATAGCTAATTAACGAAGTCGAAATCGCAATTTTTTTATTCTTCATTTTCGTCTTATATTATCGTCGAGAATCACCCCTTAAATTTTCTCCCATCTGTTGTCGAACATCCTGTATAGGTGTAATGTACAAAGTAATGTAAAAAGTACAATTAAACATTTTATAAGAAAATATGTAGTTTTCAGTTTTACGTGCGACCACAAAAATTTAGTTATTGATTAAGTTTGATTACCTTTTAGATTATTTAGTTTTGTATGCAATTCGCAATTTTTGTAGATATCTTGATGATTTAATGTGTGGCAAGCGCGACAGACTTTTACCAACGTCATGTTCACTTCTTAAACAGTGCATCGCAATTAGAAATAGTAAGTATAAGAAACATTGTAAATAGTAGTATGTAATTATAAATGTAAAAAATGCAATATTGAGTATAACGTGTTTAAAATGTAATAAAATGTTTTGATTTTTTTATTTTTAAATAAAAATTATAAATTAGCAAGGAATGGTACCCTGGTATTGTACCGACCACGTGCTACAGACGCTACACTGGTATTTTAAGTCCGCCTATAGAGCGCATTGCATGCGGTTCGAAGCAAGATGGCCGACGGAAGTTGATACCCCTTTCGTCTTTTTTTACGCTCCCGTTACGCCCTTTAGGTCCGTGGTAGAGAGTCGTTTAATTTCGTAGAAGTTCATTATTGTTAAACATGTTAAATCTTCACGACATAATTGTTATACGTTAACTGTCAAGATTGATTAAATTTTTTAAATACATTCCACTCTATTTAGCTGTTCGAGACGCCGAATTCAAACATCAGCGCTCGAACTATTAAATTTACAGAAAAATTAAGGAATTAAATTGGTCATGCATCACAGTCAGGTATAGTCATTTATTTGTATAATATTTATTTACACAGAAGTCTATGTTATAGTAATTTGGTATACAATCATGATCATGAACGATGATACTGAAGATTTTAAAAAAAAGCATGGGATGATCCGTCGGTTTTACATATTACAATAATCAAAAATATATACAATCGAGCTTCACTAATCATTTGTTATTCAGCGTTCGATTCAAAGATTCCAGGTATAGTTTCAATATCCTTAGTTCGATACTAAAAGTACTTATAACTTACTAAGCTAAATTAAATTATGTTAAATTTATTCTGTCCGTACCATAAGATTTTTATAAATCTTTCCAGCTGAAAGATCGATGAATTTTTCATCTGTCCTAAAATGTCTCGCCGATTTCCCGTGATCCCTGGCATTTTCTTCTTACTTTTTCTTATATCCCAGTTTACGTAGAGCCTTCAGGTCCACATCGCCGTAGTACTTCTCGCTAATTAATCAATTTAAACTTATTATTCACAGAAATACCGTTTTCATATCGCTGTACACATCTACACAAGCCAATCTTATCTTATTTGTTCTAAAATAGATAAATATAAAACTGTGAAATCATTTTTATCGAGATCCCATGGCAGTAATGAAATTTTACAAAAAGGAAAAAAACATTTAGTAATACGTATATGTGCGCTGAAGAGAAACGCGTGCTGTTGATTAATTCGAACGATCATGCAGCGGTTAGATCACCAGAGTTAAAGTACGAAATGATTTGGGGGATGGATCGAGGGTGTGGTTGAAAACACATAGAATCGGTTTCAACGAATGTTTTTCCATTTATTATACGAATCTTTCACATTACTTACAAATACACGGATGAGTCTAGCTTAACGCAAGCATGCTCGACCGAGGCCAAGAGTGCGTGGGGCGGTTGGGGCAGCCTCGAATCGAGAGAGTTTCCCATTTCCTACGAAATTTTCGCGATCGATTTCCCTTGGATCGAACGTCTCACGACATCGAGAAAGGACAGGAGCACGTGGACAGGATCGAGGACGAAACTATGTTGCATAAACCGCATCGGGCAAGAAAGAATGGAAAGAATGGAAGAAACCGATGAGACGATACGATCTTGAATTTCATCGAACACCGTGGCACAAATTCGAAACATAACCGACCCCCCTATCGCAGATCTTAAACGTTATCCCGTGCTCCGCCGAGCTACGATCAGTCTCTTAGTAATTTGATTAGTAATTTTAAAAGAGAAAATAAACAAACAAAAAAAAATGGGAGCTGGGAGCGTTAAGACCGCTCGGGGAGGATTATAAATAGAAATTTCTAGACGCAGAAACTTTACAATCGACGAATTTCTCTCGGTTGCTCTTACCGGGGTTCCAAGATTGCTCCCTGGTACGGTAGAGCCTCGCTGGTTGCACGAAACAACTCTGCAACCAATCACGCGACCTGTTCTCCCAATTCGTGGCCACCGCGACCCCCCACCACGAGTCCCAGAGGTTCCAACGATCGGTGGTGGGGGTCGCTGGTTGCACGAAACAACTCTGCAACCAATCACGCGACCTGTTCTCCCAATTCGTGACCACCGCGACCCTCCACCACGAGTCCCAGAGGTTCCAACGATCGGTGGTGGGGGTCGCTGGTACGCAACGAACGAGATTTCCGTGGAATGAACGGGGTTGCAACGAGCGAGGTTCTACCGTGATTTCGAAGATCGTAGAGCTGGACGAGAAGAGGCGATAGAGCACTCTTGACTCTCGACGTGACATACATTTACCTGTAATTATGAGAGCGGCCTTGAAGTCTCTTGAAGTCTGTGAAATCATACGACCACACTATTTCATAGTGTGCATCTTTACATATATAGCAATCGGTTACTCGATTAGGTTCAGGCCGCTTGTCATAATCACCGGCACATATACCGAGGTATCGAACACCAGGGCTGTTCGCTCGAGATTTTATGAGTTCGTGTTTGTGTTTGCGTGTGGGTACGTGTGCGTGTGTACGTGTGTATGTGTGAAGGAGAAGAGAGAGAAAGAGAGAGCGTTTTGTGAAGGATGGGGAAAAGGATGAGAAGATGCGAAGAAAGGGTGGGGAGAAGAAAGGAAATTAGAAAGACGAAGAAGGGGTTGAAGGGGTTAGAAATTATTCCTGGGGTGCGTTGGGCCTCGCAGGTGCCGACGGGGGCCTTGGTTTTCCCTGACCATGGGGCTTCCTGATCTCGCCTGAATTCTGAATTCCGGCAAGCAGCTCGCTCTTCCTGATGCTCTTCAGGTCCAGGTCACCGTAGTAATCCTCACTGCAAAGCAGAACCGGGAAAAATCCGGGTGTTAGGACATGCGTGACGTGTGCCACCTCCGGTGCGTGCGTTTCGTGTTCACAGTTAATCACGTCCATACTCTCGATGGAACAGCCTCGTTCGCTCTTACAGCTTTAACCTCTTAGGCACGGCTGAATTTTGCGCGGGGCTGTTTCTCTGTAAATGTTCCATCCGCGAAAGCCACTATAGTGGTACGCCGTACGGAAATATGACATCCGCGAAAGCTACTATAGTGGCCCATAGTGCCTAAGAGGTTAAACACTTAAGAGGTTAAATCTCTTAGGATGGAAACTAGGATTTTTGGCATTTTGCAAAGAATATTATGAAACGTGTATTGTTTCTCTTCCATCAAGAGTAATCGATGAGGAATACCACCCACAGATTCGTTTTTAGCATAATCTCAGACATACAGTCGACGTGTACACAAGGTTAGACAGTTTTGTTGTTAAGTAACAGTAACGTTATTATCAAGAATGTTGTTATTAGAAACAATTTGAATATTCATTTTTATTAGTAACCGTTGTCTTCGAATGACGTCTTCTCCGCATTAGTGTAATTCGATTCTTCCCTAGTAGCATTTATGGTTGGCGTTTCGTTGGGCCATCGTTGGCGGTATGCATGGAGCAACCGTTAGACATGTCGCTCTTTTTTGCAGTTGGGCCAACAGTCAGGGCCAACGTTGGGCCAACGATCACACCCAACCTAGAGCCAACGGTACTATAAATCGAACCTACAGAGCCCACATTCTGATTTTCTCTTTAATAGTTATTTTTATGATATATCATAAATTATATACATATTAAAAATGTATTTTCACGGTAAAATTTTGGAAAAAAGGAAAAAACTAAAATAATTCCAACGTTGGACTTGAATCCGGACCCACTTGCGTAGTAAGTACATGCCCTATCGTTGAACCTACACATGATTCTTGTTTGTAGATGCTATGATTAGGACTACTAGATACGTTACAAATTAAAATTGAAGTATCTAAAAAAGGAAGACTCATTTTGAAGAAATCCAAAAGGGTCTTCTTATACTACATGAACACCCCCCTTGATATGTAATATCAAATATGTAATATTTAATAAATGTTGGCAGATTTTTATTGGGCCAATGTAGTATAATCGTTGTAAATTCCACGTTAATTCCCCAACTATAATATCTGTAGGCCCTACGTTGGGTATTCGTCGTTGGCCCTATGTTGGGTATTCGTCGTTGGCCCTACGTTGGGAATTCGTTGGAAAATTGACATAATTTTTCTTCGTTGGCCCTACGTTGGGGATTTGTCGGCAAAACCACTCACCATTTCCTAACAAACTCCCAACCGTTGGCTACCGTTGGCCAACCGTAAATGCTACTAGGGTAGAACGTCAAGCGGAATAAAGTTATTATTCTCGTGATCGCGTCTTAACGTTCCATTAAGATGATAATATATGATTTCTTGATAAGAAACGATTAGCGGTTCCCAGAGAAAGTGAACGAGATGAAGTTGTACTTCAGAAGTGTCGATAACCAGTGATGCGAGAACGAGGAAACGGGTGATCGTGTTCGATGAAAATAAAATGATCTCTGGGATTTTTCGAAAGCACGTTTCGCGTGCAAGCTTTCACACACGTTATTCCTGTCTTCGCGCCGCGCCGGGGTATTATGTAAATATTGTGTTACCAACATTTCGACGGTGTTACGCAAAACCTATCAACCCGGTACACACGAGAGAATATCCGTTTAATTGCGTCACCCGAAAAAAGAAGAAACACCTGACGGGACTTCCAGTCGCGGCGAGTGTTTCGCGAGTTTTTAAATACTGTAATCAGACTCGGACTATATAATACCCGGTTTGTCCAGAATTTGTTTTTACGTAACGCCTGGACGCGAAGTGTCTCGATACATTTCGATTCAACACCGTCTCCTTTACTCGAACGTCATTAATTACAATTTCAAACCGGTGGTGACGCGACAAGGAAGTCTCGGTCTTTCTTTTTTTTCTATTGGAAAACGAAGTCGGACACTTTTAGCTCGATGGCTGGCTAGAATAGCGGTCTAGATAAGTTGCGCGTGACAGTCCCTGACAACTAGGATTCGATTCGATCATGATATACATTACGAGAAACATTTTATTCTAGCTCGAAGAATTTTCATTTTTATATGAATATTTATAAACGACGTGTCTGGTCGTTGCGTTCACTGGAGTTGTTCACTCATTTATCTGACAAGAAATGAAACTTTTGTGAGGGATTCTTCGGGAACCTGAAAATTCTGACTAGACATTAGCAATCTTCCTAACATGGCAGAGGTCTAGGGATTGTTCTCATCCTAGAAGTTCAAACAATAGCAGGAAAAATTGGTAGATCTATGGGGAGTCTTCGGAAACCTGTAAAATCTGACTAGAGATTAATGTAAACCTGAAGATCGAAGAAATTGTTGGAAATATTGATAATTTCTGTGGCGGAACCTATCAAGTCTCGCGTAAGGATACGAACCACAGTCGTTTAACTTTGAAAAATGATTGAGAAGGACTCACCATCCGGGAACGTCCTCGGGGTCCTCGCAGGCGCCGCTGCCGTCGGCGTCACCGATCTTGAAGACGGTTCCGATGGGGCAACCATACTCTCTGGCGATGCCCTCCAGACAAATGTAATACTTTCTGCAGTCCTCGGGATGGGCGTGTCTGCTGAAGCTGCCGGATGCTCCGCTCACTTCGCCGGCGGCCGGGCAATTGAAACCTCCCGCGACCTCTGCGCAACGTGATCAAACAAATGGTAAGACAGAGACTCTAGAGAGGATTCGTCCGACCCCAGGTCGCACAGATTCTACGAAGTCAAAATAATCATCCTATCTGTGACGGCAGAAAATCGTCCGTTGAAATGCATATTTTAATTTTAATGATTAAAATTAATATTTATATATATATAAATAATAATAATATTAAATATTTATATTTATATTATTTAAAAATTTTAATGCATTTGTTCGAATGCATTCTCATTATTAGACTGCGGATGTTTGTGCAATTATGGCTTTTGAAAATGTTCGAAAAATGCTAGAACATCAACTATGACAGAATTTAGTACAATAAGACTCTATTTTGTTCCACTTCCTTAGAAGTCAGCTAGAAAAATTAAAAGTTCCGTAAACATCCGCAGTCTTCTCGTTACTTTATTTCAATGGTGCAACCAGTGGGGGGATGGGGGATGCCCCCCCCCCCAAGAAAAAGTAATCAAAGCACTAGAATATTAGCTAAATGGTAGAATAGCTGCTTGCTCTCCGATTACGATGATTTTTGGATATGTTACACGTAAAACTAAAGATTTTGAACAGCTTTTCCCTATATACAGGGTGTCTCAAAATTCCTTGAACATCCGGAAGTCAACTAAAAAAAAATTGAACTCAAGAACTTCCAGTTTCCGGATGTTGGAGGAATCTGAGACACCTTGTATATAAGTAAAATATGTGTGGGTACCGCTCACAGATATTTTTGCTTAAAAAAAGGTGATTTTGTTCAACTCGTCCCCCCAAGATTAAATCCTGGGTGCGCCACTGCTTCATTTTTCAAGATTTCACTGTTTGGATACTCGGAGCGCATTCTGAACGGTTCGGAACCGTTCCCATAATTGACAGTGGAGCTCTCGGGAGAGGTCGAGAGGCGTGGCGGGAGCCTAGCAGCAATTGTCCGACACTGGAAGCCGGTGAATGGTAATATCATGGTTCGCCTTTGAATTCTATCGGGCGAAGATTCCGCCCGTGATGAAACGCGCACAGGATGTGCGTGGGGGCTATTGTCACGTATCGTCGATCGAACGCGGCCTGGCATAATGAACGAGATCGTTGCAAGATGGCGTGCTTGGTACCGCCATTGCGGCGAACCAGAACGATGCTCGCCACGGGAAATGGGCCGCTTACTTTCGAACTGACGTAATTTCGTTCGTTTCTCGAAAATTGGGCTCCGTGAAACGTGTTCCTTCTACAATGGAAATGGCTTCTCTAAGACGTCAATTATATTAGGTCAGTCGATGGTCTACGATGAAATTTTTTTATTATTATTTAACGTCGTTTTTTGAATTCTTATGTGAGAATTATTTTATTATTATTTAACGTCGTTTTTTGAATTCTTATGTGAGAATTATTCCGCGACGGGTCTTACAGTTTAGAATAAAAAAGTGGAAAAACAGTTTAGAAAAAAAGGCACATACAGGTCGAATTGAGTAACCTCCTTTTTCGAAGTCGGTTAAAAATTAAGCAGATTTCAAGAACATAGAATTAAAGAAATCTCAATCAGGAACAATTAGAAACTGCATATTAAGCGAACGAGGTCGGGCATCTTTTCCGATCGTTTAACCTCAAAGAGTTCTAAAGTAGATCTCGCCGCTGATGGTCAGACAGAGAGTTTCCTCTCGTTACCATGTTATTATCATGCGGAATAATTGATGCGCGCATTAATGCGCGAGAAGACAATGCAACGATCGAAGAGAAAACATGAAAGTGTTGTATAGAAAAACTAGCACACCCGGTAATTGTTTGAAAACAGTCTTCAGAGTTTTTTCTGCGGCGCGATGATCATCCACGCTACATAGCAGATGCAAGATGGTAGAAGAAAATCGAAAGTCACGGAATGTTGATTTCACTACGGTTACCTGCCTTTGAAATTTCCTTGTTCGAATGGCGGACTATATTTGCGCGAAACCGTTTAGACGATTCTCGCCAGTTTGGGTTTTTCCAGCAGAAAAGTTCCACGATAATTTCAAACAATCAGACTGCTAACTCCGAGATTTAATTGGTAGCTTCGAACATCCTGTGTCTAAGGCAGGGCCCGCTAGATAGCCTTACTGATGAGTCCTCTAGCGGATTTAGGACGAAACACCACCTTTCTTTTCCCGAGAGCTATTAAACATTTGAATAGCAAAATATGGCCTCTAGCAATAAGATACCAATCCGAATCGACATGTTTGGGTATGCTTCAAATTAATTCCTATTATATTAATTGGTAGAATGGTTTGAGTTGGGACACCTACCTTCGTTCTTGCACTCTGGCACCTGGTCAGCCCACATGCAAACTCTGGCTTCGCGATCGTAGGCAAGTCCAGGGCTGCACTGATACCTGGACGACTCTCCGTTCCAGCAGTTCCAGAATACGTCGCATTTCTTGTCGTCGGCGAAGATGCCGTACAATCTTGGACAATGGGGCGTGTTGATCGCCGGCTCGAGCTGCGTCCTCTCGCCGCAGTCAACGTTGTGGAGGTAGTCGCAGTTTTCGGTGAGGAACTTGCTGTCACTTGCGTCGAACGCGAGCCCGTTGCCACAGGTTTTCAACTCGGCCACGTTGTTGTCGCATTTCCAGTATTTGTCGCAGGATATGTGGTGCGGGTAGAACCCGAAGTCGTCTGGGCATTTGAAGGACTCCTGGCCATTCGCGCCTGTGGATAGACAATTTACAAACTTTATTTAGGAATTTAAACAGCCGTTTGAGTTGTCGAGTCTTTGATTCGTATTCTATAAGTTAGAAAAGCTTTCAGATGAGGATGACGATGATAGCAGTACTTGAATAGGTTTGGAACAAACTTTCATCCCAGATGTACGGCTGAGTACATCCTAGATGTACTTGAGAATTATTTTTTTATAATTGAGAATAATTTAGCTCCTAGTTGAGAACCAAGTGATAACATGTGGAACAATGAGGAGATTAGAGCGATGAAGGATTTCTTGCAGCACAATTATTTATTTCCCTGAAATCTGGGAACTGCTTCGGAGGGAATTGTGGTCCTAGGTGAGTCTGAGAATTATTTGAGATTGCTCCTAGTTGATAACTATTTTTTTATAATTGAGAATAATTTTGCTCCTAGTTGAGAACCAAGTGATAATATGTAGAAGAATGCAGAGATTAGAGTGATCAAGGATTTCTTGCAGCACAATTATTTATTTCCCTGGAATCTGGGAACTGCTTCGGAGGGAATTATGGCCCTAGGTGAGTCTGAGAATTATTTGAGGTTGCTTCTAGTTGAAAATTATTTTTTTATAGTTCAGAACCAAGTGATAACGTGTGGACCAATGCAGGATTTCATGCAGCACAATTATTTACTTCCCTGAAATCTGAAAACTGCTTCAGAGGGAGTTATGGTCCTAGGTGAGTCTGAGATATATTTGAGATTGCTTCTACTTGAGAATAATTTTGCTCCTAGTTGGGAACCAAGTGATAACGTATGGAACAATGTAGAGATTGGAGCGATCAAGGATTTCTTGCAGCACAATTATTTATTTCCCTGAAATCTGATAACAGCTTCGGAGGGAATTGTGGTCCTAGGTGAGTCTGAGAATTATTTGAGATTGTTACTACTTGAGAATAATTTTGCTCCTAGTTGAGGACCAAGTGATAACATATGGAACAATGCGGAGATTGGAGCGATCAAGGATTTCTTGCAGCACAATTATTTATTTCCCTGAAATCTGAGAACTTGCTCGCCATTGTTCGAATTTCGAACTCGATTTACAGGCATCTGACTCAGGGACTTGCGACTCGATACATTAGTCACGGCACACTGATCACGATACTAACGTTAACATAAATCGCACGATAAACGGGAAAGTTCAATGTTACCGTAAATAAGATACCTACACTTTTTTCGCATTCCTTTACGTGTTTAGAATTTCCGATAACGAAATCGCGTTCCCGATTAATCGTTTCGATCATACCGGAGAATGAGATTCTATAAATAAAATCAATCGAGACATTTCACTTCCTGAATCGAGTTTCACGATCGTGCGCATTGTACAATCACGTCAGCTGCGTAACAATCGCCACAAAAACAGACCGCAGACATTTTCATACTAAAAGGACAGTTTAGAAAGATCTGATAAAGACTTCACACGACGTTGGAATGTGCATGAAAGTCTATTGGACCGTCAGAAAAAGCATTTCCGTAACGAAAGAAACGGTAAAACATGCCTCACTTTCGACGTGATCATTCTTCTATCTGTTTCACAATTTCGAAAATGTTGAAACGAAATGTACAATTACCGGGAACATTTATGCGCCAATAATTTTAACGACGCACAAACCAGCGGTAATATCGAACCTCGTAACAACCGGCAATAACTTATTTTTTGCTCGTATCTGCGGATAAAACGCGTAACGTAAAACTGGATCTGTTTACCGGTTGGAAGGAAGCGATTAAAATACGTTATTAAACAACAATTAAAAAAGAATTCGCGGCAATTACAGAACAGTTGCATCAATTTATACTAATTAGACGGTCGCTGGGAATCGAAAGTAAAGGAAGGAAGCTTTTTATTGCGGTCGCGGATTTCAGAGATTTCTGTTCTGAAACGATTTATTACTTTAATGAGAGATAAATTGAATTACGTGTTTTGATGTTGGGATTGATCTAATCGTGGTCAGATTCTCTCTTTCCCCTCCGTTCAGAGAAGTAATCCGCAGGTAAAAATCTATTCTGCGGTTACGCCCGGTGCAAGATTTAATCGTGCCAGGGATCTCGCGACATAATAGTACAATTTTACCCGTTCCGCAGACATTGGGAAATAAAATTGATAGAAGAGACCACGCTTCCTTCTTTGTTTCTTAGAAATTTTCCAATTAAATACTTTCGACCACTGAGAACGAAGAGAAACCCATTAAGGATGTTCTGGAGCTATATAAAGACGCAAGAAAATTTTTGAAAATTTCACAAGATATAATCCTTACTAAATTAATGCAATTACCAAAGTTTGGGTTCGATTCACTTCTTATGGAAAATTCATAAAATTCCACTTCAAATCCTGTTTAAACCTTGAAAAAACGCAACTAGAAACTCCATTTTATTTTTTACATGTAGTAAAAATTATGTAATTAATTATGTTCAAAATTTATTAGAATTCACTAAACAGTTACAGAGCAAAAATTTACAAACTTGTTACAAAACAAAAAAAAATCACCTTTTTTTTATTATTATCAGAACATAATTTAAGGCAAATTTTACATGTTTATTTTCAGTAATAACAATGAATATTGCTTTCTGAGGTATTTTTAATTTATTTAAATATTGATTTTTAACTTTTTATTGCGTAACTACAATCATTCACAAAAGTCACTTACAATTTTTTATAATATGAAGGCAATTTGATTAAAAAATAAATATAACATGAAATTCACTAATTAAACGAAAGCTTTCAAAATTAATTAATTTTTCTAATGCAAAAGATACTCGTGAATGGCTTTCATTGCCAATATATTGATGTACTTCGAATTTCTTGTACTTTTCCTCCAATTGTACCTCCAGAACATCCTTAAAAAGTTAAAATATGATTTACAGAAACTCAACTACGTCCATAAACGACAGCGTGGGAAATCATCGAGGACTAAAAAGAAAAAATGGAGCAAACGAATGTGATTTCGCAACAAGAAAAGTGAGATAGGTTCTCGGATTGTTAATGCAGGTATTTACCCTGGAGAAATTCGCGAGGAGCTATAAGAAAAAAGAGATTTGTACAGAGGCAGTTCAATGAACGTACGTTTCTAAACGATACTACCATTACCGACACTCGGATCAAAGTTAATTGAAGACTTTATGAATCGTACGGATATGTTTACACTGTTATTAGTATGAATCACGCAGGGAAGGTATTCTCGTCTGTTCCGCGATTTCCAGCGAAACAGGAAATTATTCAAATGCCATCGACTCTTACTTCGATCTGGGAAATATTGTTTTTACCGCGGCGTTTGTTTCTGTGGGAATCTAGCTTTCGAAGCAGAGTTTCGCAGAATTACAATTGAATTACTCCAGAATTATAATTACAAAGTAATTGAATTAAATTGTAATTCAATTATGTTGTAATTTATAATTCAGATCTTCAGTCAATTAAATTACAATGTAATTCGTAATTGCAATGGAGTACAATTATAAAATACATTGTAATTGAATTAAATTGTAATTCAATTATGTTGTAATTTATAATTCAGATCTTCAGTCAATTAAATTACAATGTAATTCGTAATTGCAATGGAGCACAATTATAAAATACATAGTAATTGAATTAAATTGTAATTCAATTATGTTGTAATTTATAATTCAGATCTTTAGTGAATTAAATTACAATGTAATTCGTAATTGCAATGGAGTACAATTATAAAATACATTGTTTTCATGGATTGTATTGTATTGTATTTCAATTATACTGTAATTCAATTACAAATTGCATTTCAGTTATATTGTATTTCAATTACATTGTGTTTCAATTATATTGTATTTCAATTACAAATCTGATTGAAATACTTAGTAATTGAATTACGTTGTATTTGAATTATAATAGTAATTCATTTACGACGTAATTAAATTACTATTAATTGTAATACAATGTAATGGAATTAACACAACTCTGTTTCGAAGTAGAACGATTTTTTCTGTTGCCAATTGCATAAACTGAACTGGTCGTGTAGGTTGGTAATTAATGTACAGAGATTAAATCGGCTATAAAAAATGATATCAAGTGAAATGAGTACGTTAAATTGCTTAATCAGATGGAATTCTTAAAGAAGTTTAAGAAATTAGTTGCTTCGTGAATAAAGCTTTTGTAAGGAAAAAATCCAAGTATTAATTATCGACAGGTCGGGCGTCCGACGTGGTGCATTGTCTTGTGGCCGGCAATTACGACTAACAATCTGTTATTCTTTTTTCGCGGCGTATGATGTCTGAATAACCTAAACGTCTTATGTAAGGACACAAACTGACTTTCGCCAGGCGCTTTCACTTTGGGCCTAGAGCCAGGCCCAGCTACCAGCTGCAACACCAACACGGCTCGTGACTGGGCTCTCCCAGCATCCCGTTCACTCGGCTCTCCTCAACACGTTTTCCGTCGTGCGTGTTTCTCCTCTCTTTTTAGTCTCCTCGTATCTCCTCATCTCTCTCTCTGCTTCTCGCAAGACCACGCACGCAGACATTCGCCGATCGTAATTTCGCATACGCGAGAGCAACACCGTTGCAACCGTGTGCGTGTGCTGTATTCACTTTCATTTTCCTGGGGACCGCCACCGAAACGCTCGTCTCCGATCTCATAATAACCTGTTGTTCGATTAACCAGATCTTTGCTTGTTCTCTTTGCTTTGTGAATGTTTTTAACAAAGTATGGACAATTCTAAATTGATACCAATGCAATGAAAATAAAAAATGAATATTTTTAACAAGGTATGGACAATTCTAAATCGATACCAGTCTTGAAAAGACAAGCAAATTGTGTGAATATAATTTTTAAATGTTCCAGACGAGAGAAAATGCAATGAAAATCAAAAATGAATATTTTTAACAAGGTATGGACAATTCTAAATCGATAACAATCTTCAAAAGACAAGCAAGCTGTGTGAAGATAATATTTTTTAAATGTTGCAGACGAGAGAAGAAAGAAATCTGTTTTTAACAGTTTGCTATTATGGAGAACTTTGTTCTCCTATCCTCGAGTTTCTTAGGATAGAAATTTCCAGATAATTTAATAAATCTCCAAAGAAAATGCAATGAAAATGAAAAATGAATATTTTTAACAAGGTATGGACAATTCTAAATCCATACCAATCTTGAAAAGACAAGCAAGCTGTGTAAAGATAATTTTTTTTAAATGTTCCAGACGAGAGAAAATGCAATGAAAATAAAAAATGAATATTTTTAACAAAGTATGGACAATTCTAAATCGATACCAGTCTTGAAAGGACAAGCTGGCCATGTGAAAATAATTTTTAAATGTTCCAGACGAGAGAAAATGCAATGAAAATAAAAAATGAATATTTTTAACAAGGTATGGATAATTCTAAATCGATACCAATCTTGAAAACACAAACAAGCAGTGTGAAGATAATTTTTTTAAATGTTCCAGACGAGAGAAAATGCAATGAAAATGAATATTTTTAACAAGGTATGGACAATTCTAAATCGATACCAATCTTGGAAAGACAAGCAAGCTGTGTGAAGATAATTTTTTTTAAATGTTCCAAACCAGAGAAAAAAGAAATCTGTTTTTAACAGTTTGCTATTATGGAGAACTTGGTTTCTTCATCCTCGAGTTTCTTAGGATCGAAATTTCCAGATAATTTAATAAATCTCAAGAGAAAATGCTATGAAAATAAAAAATGAATATTTTTAACAAGGTATGGACAATTCTAAATCGATACCAATCTTGAAAAGACAAGCAAGCCGTGTGAAGATAATTTTGTTAAAATGTTCCAGACGAGAGAAAATGCAATGAAAATAAAAAATGAATATTTTTAACAAAGTATGGACAATTCTAAATCGATACCAGTCTTGAAAAGACAAGCTGGCCATGTGAAAATAATTTTTAAATGTTCCAGACGAGAGAAAATGCAATGAAAATAATAAATGAATATTTTTAACAAGGTATGAACAATTCTAAATCGATACCAATCTTGAAAAGACAAGCAAGCTGTGTAACGATATTTTTTTTTAAATGTTCCAGACGAGAGAAACTGCAATGAAAATAAAAAATGAATATTTTTAACAAAGTATGGACAATTCTAAATCGATACCAGTCTTGAAAAGACAAGCTGGCCATGTGAAAATAATTTTTAAATGTTCCAGACGAGAGAAAATGCAATGAAAATGAATATTTTTAACAAGAATGAACAATTCTAAATCGATACCAATCTTGAAAAGACAAGCAAGCTGTGTGAAGATAATTTTTTTAAATGTTCCAGACGAGAGAAGAAAGAAATCTGTTTTTAACAGTTTGCAATTATGAAGAACTTGGTTCTCCCATCCTCGAGTTTCTTAGGATCGAAATTTCCAGATAATTTAATAAATCTCCAGAGACAATGCAATGAAAATGAAAAATGAATATTTTTAGCAAGGTATGAACAATTCTAAATCGATACCAATCTTGAATAGACAAGCAAGCTGTGTGAAGATAATTTTTTTAAAATGTTCCAGACGAGAGAAAATGGAACCCTCGATGATCTTAGGATCGAAATTGCCTTCTATATCGTGGATTATGTTTTACATATGAATTTCGATGGACGATAGAGAAACGTCCGACGACGATGGTGTCCGGTGATAAAAAGAAGGGTCAAGATCTGGGCCAAGGTTATCCTCTTGCGACAAGGAAAGTCCGTGGAAGGGGATGAAAAAGAATGCAAATGCGGGTCGAGAAGGTTTCTCTTCGCACGGAAACTGAATCCGCCTTTCGATCTCGTTTCAACGACAAGATCATTCGCAGAAGCGACCAATAAAAACGTGCTCCGATAAGAGTCGTCAACAAACCACCGTGTATCAACTACCTCGACAGACTTCGAGTACTGTTCTCTTTCTCCGTCGTAAATAAACGTACTGTAAATGAAATTTTACAAACGGCTCTACGATAATTGCCTTCTATCCGTCACGTTAACTAGCTTTCACTGACTTTACGGCAGATGTTGATCTAGCACAGTACCGTATGGCGTGTCGGTTTCCACGTATCGCGACTAGAATCTAGTCTTGAATAAAATATTACCAAAAACGAGATTAGAAACGAGCAGATATCCTTAGAAATTTCACTGGATATTACAATTTTTCAAGGAAGTCCCAGTTTTCTTCTACTCTTATCATTTTCTTTTTCAGTTATGGTAACATTTCCTTTTTTTCAGATACAGTCTAATCACGTTAATCGTTTTATAGAAATATTTTCTGGCCAGTGTGTAACAGAGAGTAACAATATGTATATATATAAGTTTCCTATTTTCCCTGGCCATCGAACAATGAGAAGAACCAATTATGCAGGAAGTCCCAGTTTTCTTCTACTCTTTTATCATTTTATTTTTCAACTATGGTAACATTTCCCTTTTTTCAGATAGTCTAATCACGTTAATCGTCGAAGTAATCGTTCTAAAGAAATATTTTCTGGCCAGTGTGTAACAGAGAGAGTAACAATATATATAAGTTTCCTATTTTCCCTGGCCATCGAACAATGAGAAGAACCAATTATACAGGAAGTTCCAGTTTTCTTCTACTATTATCATTTTCTTTTTCAATTATAGTAACATTTCCTTTTTTTCAGGTAGTCTAATCACGTTAATCGTCGAAGTGGCACGAAAAAATCATTCTAAAGAAATATTTTCCACTGTGTAACAGAGAGTAACAATATATATAAGTTTTTCCTATTTTCCCTGGCCATCGAACAATGAGAAGAAGCAACTATGCAGGAAGTCCCAGTTCTCTTCTACTCTTTTATCATTTTCTTTTTCAACTATTTATAACATTTCCTTTTTTTCAGATAGTCTAATCACGTTAATCGTCGAAGTAATCGTTCTAAAGAAATATTTTCTGGCCAGTGTGTAACAGAGAGAGAGTAACAATATATATAAGTTTTCCTATTTTCCCTGGCCATCGAACAATGAGAAAAACCAATTATGCAGGAAGTCCCAGTTTTCTTCTACTCTTATCATTTTCTTTTTCAATTATAGTAACATTTCCTTTTTTTCAGATAGTCTAATCACGTTAAACGTCGAAGTGGCACGAAGAAATCGTTCTAAAGAAATATTTTCTGGCCAGTGTGTAACAGAGAGTAACAATATGTATATATATAAGTTTCCTATTTTCCCTGGCCATCGAACAATGAGAAGAACCAATTATGCAGGAAGTCCCAGTTTTCTTCTACTCTTTTATCATTTTATTTTTCAACTATGGTAACATTTCCCTTTTTTCAGATAGTCTAATCACGTTAATCGTCGAAGTAATCGTTCTAAAGAAATATTTTCTGGCCAGTGTGTAACAGAGAGAGTAACAATATATATAAGTTTCCTATTTTCCCTGGCCATCGAACAATAACAAGAACCAATTATGCAGGAAGTCCCAGTTTTCTTCTACTCTTTTATCATTTTCTTTTTCAACTATTTATAACATTTCCTTATTTTCAGATAGTCTAATCACGTTAATCGTCGTGCGAAGTGTCACGAAAAAATCGTTCTAAATAAATATTTTCCAGTGTGTAACAGAGAGTAACAATATATATAAGTTTTCCTATTTTCCCTGGCCATCGAACAATGAGAAGAACCAATTATGCAGGAAGAGTGCACTCTATCGAGGTCCACACGCGAATATGTCACACACTTGGTTCCTCCACTTCCGGTGAGAAGAACCGTCATCAATAACACTTTTAACCAGAACGAGATAATCGTCGCCCTCAATGCTCTTTACTCATCATCATCATCCTCCTCATCATACGTTATCCATGATGAGCGTCTCGCGTGTATCTCTCGCGATTATGTTGGTTGGCGGGTACGTACCGGCAATCAGAATGGCGGCAATCACGTAGTACGTCCTCATGGTTTGTGTACGAGTCTCTTCCCGCGTGGTATACTCTTTGTAACGAAGAAATTGAGGAAGAAGAAAAAAAGAACCCGTGCGCGTTTCGTTTACTTCTCGTTTGTCCGGACTGTCGCGGCTTTTTGTTCGACGAATCGGGAAAGAACCGAAAGAAGAAAAAAAATTTGCGATCACTTTTGCGGGCACAGGCTCCACTGCGCAGAGAGAACTCTGTGTTTGCGGGCTGTCGTTCTCCACCTTTATATAAGTCATTGGTCACGTGCTGTTTCTCTTCCACCTCCTCCTTAAAAGCCTCTCCTCCTTTTCTCCTCCTCGTCACTTGAAGAAGTGGTACTATGTACAACTATACCCTCTACCTCTCTCTCTTTCACCTCTCTTTCTTTTTACACCTTCCCTGTCTTTTTCGTCCCGACGACGCCGTTCTCCCTTTCTTTTTCTTTATTCTTCCCCTGAAAATGCCATCCAAAGACACCTAACCGAGACCCGGTAATAACGCGTCCCTCTTGCTCTCTCTTCAGTTTCTTCTCTCTTCTTCCGACACGGTCTCTCTATTTTTCACACCAGAGACGTTCGACCTCTCTTCTTTTTCTTTATTCTTTCTCCGAAAGATGATAACGAGTCCTTTTAGTTCTCTTCTTCTCTTTTCACGTCTTTCATTTATTTCTGAAAGTGCCATCGGAACAGAGCTAGATAAAACATTTTTTAAAAATAGTATATAGTAAATAATACTATTTATTTTGCAGTGATTTTATTTTTTAAGATTAAATAAGATATTTTTATTAATAATTATGTAATAATTAAATAAGACAAATAAGAATTAAAAAATAATGTATTTCATTTGTTGCAAGTATTGAACATAAGTATAATTACATTCATGTACAATGCAACAAAGAAGAGAACGAATTTCCACGAAAGCTGCATGGATTTTGAGTAGAAAAATTTATAGAAATACGTAAAAAGTTTTCTACTTTCTCCAGCACGGTAACAGAGACCTACTAATAATACTTTCTTCTGGTTATTTTTCGCTCTTTCTCTGTTTGTCGCTTGAGCAACGTCTTCTTCTATCTCGACACTGTTTTAAAATAATTTTTTCTGCTCCGCCGATGGTCCTCGATCGCCGTTCCCTCTTCGTTTCTTTTTGTTGCTTTCGTTTCGGCTTTTTTTCCATCGGCAACATTTGCTTTCAGGGACCGGGGAGACCAGTTTCCAGTCGCGGCTGGTTTTCACACGGTCCGACGAAAATCTGTGGATCAGGATTTCGAAGGTGAGAGCATCGGTGGATCCTTTGTTCCCTCTTATGTGGATTTTCGAACGTATCGGTGAGTGGAGCTTCTTATTCGTACAGGGTTATCGCGGGGGAGTTTATAATCCATGCTAAACAAGCCTGCATGATTATTAGCCAGCGGATTTTATGAATTCCTAAGAAATATATATATATATATAAATTATTATAAAATATTTTATATAAAATATTTTATGTATCCGTAAGAAAAATATATAAATTATTATAAGAATATCTTATATAAAATATTGTATGCATTCGTAAGAAAAATATATAAATCATTATAAAAATATTTTATATAAAATATTGTATGCATTCGTAAGAAAAATATACAAATTATTATAAAATATTTTATGTATCCGTAAGAAAAATATATAAATTATTATAAGAATATCTTATATAAAATATTTTATGCATTCGTAAGAAAAATATATAAATTATTATATATATATTTTATGCATTCATAAAAAAAATATATAAATTACTATAAAAATATTTTATATAAAATATTGTATGCATTCGTAAGAAAAATATATAAATCATTATAAAAATATTTTATATAAAATATTGTATGCATTCGTAAGAAAAATATACAAATTATTATAAAAATATTTTATATAAAATATTTTATGCATTCGTAAGAAAAATATATAAATTATTATAAAAATATTTTATATAAAATATTGTATGCGCATTCGTAAGAAAAATATATAAATTACTATAAAAATATTTTATGCATTTGTAGAAAGAATATATAAATTATTACAAAAATATTTTATGCATTCGTAAAAAGAATATTTCAATTATTATAAAAATATTTTATGCATTCGTAAAAAGAATATTTCAATTATTATAAAAATATTCTATATAAAATATTTTATGCATTCGTAAGAAAAATATATAAATTATTATAAAAATATTTTTTGCATTCGTAAAAAGAATATATAAATTATTACAAAAATATTTTATGCATTCGTAAAAAGAATATTTCAATTATTATAAAAATATTTTATGCATTCGTAAAAAGAATATTTCAATTATTATAAAAATATTCTATATAAAATATTTTATGCATTCGTAAGAAAAATATATAAATTATTATAAAAATATTTTTTGCATTCGTAAAAAAAATATATAAATTATTACAAAAAATATTTTATATAAAATATATTATGCAATCGTAAGAAAAATATATAAATTATTATAAAAATATTTTAGGCATTCGTAAAAAAATATATACCTAACTCTTCAATTAACGAGTACATAATTATACGAATGCTGAGTTATTTAAATGACAAAGTAGTTCGTCACGTTTCATTCGTGTAAATAATTATAATATCTCATAAATAGAAATAGTCTCGTGAGAATTACCACAAGAACGATTCACACATTTCTCCAGTCGCTGTTACGAATGCAATTAAGTTACTTTCGATTTTAAAAAATCGCATGACATAAGAGGCGTCTTTAAATAAAAAAAAGTCTTCATTATGCTGAATTAAGAGAAGTTCGGCTACCTGCATAATCGCGCGAGT
Organism: Lasioglossum zephyrum; assembly: GCA_028455615.1. Taxonomy (NCBI): domain Eukaryota; kingdom Metazoa; phylum Arthropoda; class Insecta; order Hymenoptera; family Halictidae; genus Lasioglossum; species Lasioglossum zephyrum. The sequence goes on from JAQQRZ010014294.1 coordinate 134,938, forward strand.
GGAATCGATTTCCATAAATAGGAGGACAAAATTATATCCAGAAATAACGATTTGCGCTTTTTACAGCCATGTTTTGCATGCTCGTCAGACAGAATTGTGGTCAATGTATTTAACGATATCATTAAAAAAAAAAAAAAAAAATATGTGAGAAGGAAGAAAATTTCAATTTTTCAGCTAGGTGACCGCGATACGAGTTCTTCCTTTAAATTTATCTTGTTTTTTAACCAGGAGGAAAAAATGCTTTACGCACGCAGCGAGGGACTCATGATGGTGTTTGGTACCCCCTAAAAACCCCTCCTCTATATTTTTCTATTTATATATTTACTAAATATATTTACTCAATAATGAGGACCATTTTTAAATATATAGATATATTTACTAAATATATTTACTAAATAATGAGGACTATTTGTAAATATATAGACATATGTACTAAATATATTTGCTAAATAATGAGGACCATTTGTAAATATATAGACTTATTTACTAAATAATGAGGACTATTTGTAAATATATAGATATATGTACTAAATATATTTACTAAATAATGAGGACCATTTGTAAATATATAGATATATGTACTAAATATATTTACTAAATAATGAGGACCATTTGTAAATATATAGATATATTTACTAAATAATGAGGACTATTTGTAAATATATAGATATATTTACTAAATAATGAGGACCATTTGTAAATATATCTATATCGCATACATAGCATTACTGCACGGGGGAGGGGGCATGTTGTTGGATTATATACATGAGTTTATTATTTGCATAGTAATATATTTATTTACAGATACGTGAACAAAAGCTGGAAGTTTTAAATCAGTTGATATATATTAAGTAATTTATTTACATAGTCAGGTAAGTATAAATAGTTAAATTAAATAAATAGATAAATAAATAAATCAATCAGTTAATTATAAATAATTAGGATTACTTCCGAATTTGTTCTTTAGGTCGTGGCTGAGGTACTTGTCCGTTTCTATCCTTTTTATTTGCCTAATCGTGTCGAAATTCGTCGAATCCGTGCGACTCAGTTTGAGTACTCTGGTGGTGTTGCTAGCATGGTCGCACGATTTGCAGAATATTGACCGATTGCTATGCGATCGGAATAATAACAGATTGACCGGCGACCGGCAATCGACGGCGGCTGGCTGAGCAATATATAAAATAACGGGGAACGCTGGGAGGAGACGAAGGTCGAGCATGATCGACGTGACTCACTGCGACACCCAGCTCAGATACAACACCCTGTTCTGCATTCCGATAGAGGTTATCTGGCAAGCTGCTACTCGCTAGGGCCGTTACCTCGGTTTCGGTCGCGATCGGCCAGAAATAGATCCGCGAGCAGGATTCGTACAATCTATTCAAGAAAAACATCCTGTAAACAGGAGCCAAGTTCTCTATGATCGTAAAAAGTTGTGAGATCAAACGAAATACGGCCAAGTTCGTTAGCTTAGAACTACCTCTTGCAATACTGAAAAAAAGCGTTTCTAAAAATTAGTTTAAAAGAACGCTATTTAATTTTTAAATAGTTACATGGAGGGCTGAATTAATCAAACTCGGTCGTTACTTTTTAAACCAATAATTAAATTTTTTAAATTTAGATAAATTTAAATAAATTAATTTAATATAATTAATAAATTAAATTAAATGAATAATTTAATTCAATAATTTAGCTCTCCATGTAACTCTTTAAAAATTAAATAGCGTAATAAAAAATAGTATTTTTTTAATTTATTTTTTTACAAACTAATTTTTACACAACTTTTTACGGTCATAAAGAAATTAGCTCCTGTTTACAGGATGTTGGTTCATTTAACAGGTTTATCTTCGGCAGAGTCCCGAACATGAAGATCCACTTTAAAGATTCGATCCGAAGGATTGACAAGAAGTGTGTACCCGGCTTGGAGCGTCCGCCATCGAATTTTTCTCTCGGAATATAGGGTGATCCAATGGACTTCGAACAAAGGGGAATTAACGTCTATGGTAATGGGCTGAAAAGGCAGTCTTGTGAATATGTAATGGCGGAGTCGACATGTAAGGATTGGGGGGAAAGGTGAGAGAAGAGGTTGCGAGGAAGAGGAGGACGACTACCGACCAGTGAGGGGTCCTACTCGAATCGGTCGGCTTAAGGCGCCTTACACAACCGAATATTAATCAATGAGAGGTGTGACCACCTGCAATCCTTCATAGGTAACACTGACGCAGCTGTACCGTTATCCGGAAGGTGTTTGTGCATTAGCCATCCGGTGCAATGCATCCTCTTTCATCATCGAGTTTCGACTCGCTCCGGACACTGCGCAAACCTCGCGTGCCAGGTCCTGATTTCGACCGTAATGCCAAGAACATGAGTGGCCGCACTCGAGAATAATGGCGTTGGTGAGTGAATCGAAGAATGGCCCTCACCAATGCCCCTCGATGCTCCTTTAAAAAAAAGAGAAAAAAGGTCCTGATTTCAACCGCAACGAGATCTACGAGACAATTTCCTCCTTATTTCGTTGGGGATGCTGTTTAAGGGGGTAAGGGATAGGCAGAATATTACTAATATTAAATAATATAGTAATATTCTAGTAATATTCTGCCTATCCCTTACCCCCTTAACCCTCATCCGTCCCTCATTTCTCGAACTGAATCTGCCCCTCGGTGTCAAATTGACACAGTGATACAAAATAAAAAAATTCGATGTTCTTTTTAGTCAGATTGATGAATTAACATTTACATCTTAGTTTTTGCCTTTTTGAAGACATCGTTTTTATGGATGAGGGAGATACCTTTTGAGCATCTCACTGCAGACATGAAAACTACGTTTCCGAAAAAGGCATCTTCAGGTATATGAAAGATGTATTTTTGTAGACGTGGTTTTTATAAATTATAAAATCCTTCTTTTCCAACAGTATGGATGATTATATGTAAATAGGTACATAATATTAGGTATAGTACAATCATGTATACAAGTATTACTACACTGGTACATATATTTATTTGTTAGTGTTAGAATGTCAGAATGTATCGATGTGTGTCGTCTATATACAAGCGCTGCCCCCTATAGGGCCCATAACGGGCCTCAGCGCGACTCAAGCAAATTGAATTGTTCACAATGCCTACGTGAATAGTTAGTGTCAGGTTATGTGCCCAGGTTACGTAAAAACGGAAGAAGTAATAAGTGGATAATTCTCGCAAAATCCTAACCTATAAAGTCAAAACATGGTCATCGCCGAAGAAGAAGGCGAACCAGACAACAGCCACGTACCCAGATAGCCAAGCGACGGAAGAGCAGAAATCGAGACCGTCCGTCCAAAGGCAGATATCGGGATTTACACGGGATGAAGGTCGCTTGAACGTGCCTAAGGACCAAGCTGACTGAAAACTGCCAC
>JAQQRZ010014294.1:138825-157943 GCA_028455615.1 Lasioglossum zephyrum
AATATAATAATTTTATTAAAATATAATTTTATTTATAATAAATTTATTTTATTAGCAAGGACAATTACAGAATATTCAATTACGGAAGAGGAAGGATCAGGAATCCTTTGTACTACGTAATTCAAGGAATCAGGATATGCGCAGGATGCTCTCTATGAATTGACGATCCTGGTACCGTGTCAAGGAGCATCCTGTCATGTCTACGATCCTCTACTTGTATTTATTCGCCAGGACAATTACAGAATATTCAATTACTTATTTTATTAACTCTTATTAATAAAATAATTAATAATTAATAATAATTATTAATAAAATAATTGATTTTCTTATTTTATTATAATACTTATTAAGTATTTCGTGGTAGAGGAAGGATCAGGAATCCTTTGTACTACGTAATTCAAGGAATCAGGATATGCGCAGGATGCTCTCTATGAATTGACGATCCTGGTACAGGTTCCAGGAGCATCCTGTCATGTCTGCGATCCTATACTTCTATTTATTCGCCAGGACAATTACAGAATACTGAATTACTTATTTTATTAATTTATTAATAAAATAAATAACAATTAATAATACTTATTAATAAAATAATTAGTTTTCTTATTTTATTATATTACTTATTAATTATATCGTGATCGAGGAAGGATCAGGAATCCTTCGTGCCACATAATTCAAGGAATCAGGATATGCGCAGAATGCTCTCTAGGAATTGGCGATCCTGGTACCGTTTCAAGGAGCATCCTGTCATGTCTACGATCCTCTACTTGTATTTATTTAATAAATTTCAATCTTCCTTTATATTAAAATAATTTTAATATAACTTATATAATTAATATAAAATTATTAATAATTTGTTTATAATACTTGGAATATAATAATTTTATTAAAATATAATTTTATTTATAATAAATTTATTTTATTCCCCAGGACAATTACTGAATATTCAATTACTTATTTTATTAATTCATTAATAAAATAATTAATAATTAATAATAATAGAATTAATAATTATTATTTCTAAAATAATTAATAATAATAAAATTAATAATTATTATTAATAAAGATAATTAATTTTCTTATTTTATTATATTACTTATTAATTATTTCGTGATCGAAGAAGGATCAGGAATCCTTCGTGCCACGTAAATCAAGGAATCAGGATATTGGCTGGATGCTCTGTAGGTATTGACAATCCTGGTACCGGTTCAAGGAGCATCCTGTTATGTTTACGATCCTCTACTTGTATTTATTCGCCAGGACAATTAAGGAATATTCAATTACGGAAGAGGACTCGAAGTTTCGGCGAATTTAGCGAGGAATTCGTGATCGAGGAAGGATCAAGAATCCTTCGTGCCACGTAATTCAAGGAATCGTTGGTCCCGCGAGATTCAAAGCTGGAATTCGAAGGTAGATGCACTCTGGAGAATCTTTTTTGTCGCGGCACTCTCATTACCGAAATTCACGCTGATATAAGGAGGAGGGGGGACCTGGCCCTCGAATGTCTCAGTTCGCGATTCGTTCCCCCCCTCACGTTTTTCAACCGACGTGTTCGAAGAGGGTGGGGGACATTGCGTGAATTTTATGCGAATTTTACGGTACGGGTTACGTTGCCAGGCCCCGGCCGGCGAGGATCATCGGCTTTTTTATTATCCGGCAATAAGGAAGAATCCTTGAGACGCTGGTCGGCGAGAAGGAACGAAAAAGAAATGTTCCGAGCGAATTCTCGTAATTCTGAAATCCAGATATCCGGAGTCGATGGGCCCCACGGGGCCCGGGCCCCTCGACGGTTTTTGGCAAAAACATCTCGTACAGTCGTGAGTCACGCGTGACCTCACTCGGTTTCCCAGCCGTGGGACCATTTGCATTTCGAAACGAAACAGTTCAACGTGCTCTGCTTTGTTCTTTGGCGATGATGGCTGTGAATCGGATTACTACCCACCTGTTCGTGCTACTTTGATGTTCGCCAGCGAATTTGTTTTGGGACTTTGCCATTTTTCCGTGCTGTTCTGGTGCTTTTTAAATTCACAAATAAATATACTTTTATCAGTGAAGTGTGCTACAGTGTATAAACAAAGTAAAAGGATTAAAGTTTTTCAATTAATGTATCTTTCTTTCGACATCTAGTTCGCCAGCCATTAAAAAAATTTTTTTTTATTAAACTTACCCAGGCCCCAAAAATGGCATTTAAAAAACATATTATTTAGCCACAGTATACAGGGTGGTCCACCTAAGTAAGGCTACTTAATTTTCTCCTCCAATTGTGGGGATACAAAAAATATTTTTTGGACTATTTGAATGGTTTGAAGGAACCATGACATGACAACGATGACATTTTCAGCATGTGTATAACTATCATAGATCTACAAAACATATATTTTAAATTTTCGTTAAGGACCCAAATAAAAAGGTTTTAAAAAATGCTTTTTTTATTTCTTCATATTTGGTACAGTTATAAAAAAGTAATTCTATTTTAAAAGGTGTACGAACACTTTGTGCGCCCACTGTATTCAATTAAAAAATCTTCAAAATTTTAAAAATTTAATTAAAAAGGAACGAAATAAAAATTCCTCGGAGGACCAGCTTATCTGCAAGGATAATATCCTATTAACCTAAGTAAGACCACTTAAATTTCTCCTCCAATTGTAGGAGTACAAAAAATATTTTTTGTATTATTTGAATGGTTTGAAGGAACTATTATATTGCAAACAATATTTTTTCCCGAAGGCCATTTTTTTTAAGTTAGCAAGGTCATCGGCATTTTTTGATGGATAACCACATATTTTCTTAATTACATCGTGTAGCTGATTGAAAAATACATTCAAATGTGTAGAGCAACATAACCTTGAAATGACCTTGACCTTCGATAATTGTCGTTCCTTTGCGTGGTAAGGCAACCGAACTATCACTTCAGGTTATTGTGAAGCAAAAAATATTTGTTAAGTAATGTGCGTGGTGTCTATGGATTAAATATCTGGTTAGTATATTTTTTCCAAAGGTGATTCTTTTCGATGTTATCAAGGTCATTAATGTTTTTTGATACATAACTCTCGTTGCACCGAGCAACCAAATAAAAAGCGTTTATTCAAACAATATTCTCCCGGGTTATATTCATCCCGGGGGCTGTACAGTTATTTACGCCTTTTGGGCGAGGCCTAATAATATTATAAATAATATAAATAAAATATGTTTATAGGGGGGGGTGTGGCGCGGGGGCACCAGGCCCCCTGTATGGCTAACAGTCATCATTTACAAATAAAATAAATAAATACCACATACGCACACAAACACACTCACACATATTAATAAATAAATAAAATTGTGCGGCCTAGGCCTTGTTAATAAAATTAAGATTAGAATTGCGGAACGGCCTGCAGCGCGTCAGAAAGGATTAAGAAAGCTAAATAGTAGATGACTAGATTCAAGATATTGAAAATAATAGAGTAAACATAGAGTAAGAAGAAGAATGAGATAGAGGGAAAGAACAGGAGAAGAACTAAAGCAAAAATAAATAAAAAAGAAAGAAATAAAACAAAAATAAAAAATAAAAAGAGAAGTCAAGGTCATTTCAAGGTCATGTTACACATCTGAATGTATTTTTCGATGCAGCTACACGATGCACTTAAGAAAATATGTGGTTATGCATCGAAAAATACCGATGACCTTGCCAACTTCAAAAAAAATACCCTAGAAAAAAAACATGTTTTGCAATAGAATGGTTTTTTCAAACCATTCAAATAGCATACGAAATATTTTTTGTACTCCCACAATTAAAGGAAATATTTAGGTGGCCTGACTTAGGTGGACCACCCTCTACATCCTATCAGATATTTTCAGTAAAATTGTATTTGCGTTTACTTGCATCGTTAATAATGTTTAGCGGATGTACCTCCGACAGCGAGACTCGCACAAGCATGTAACGTACCCTTAAACGAGACTAACAACCAGGGAATTCTTGTCACGAGTACGTACAGTGTTTCACATTTTATCTCTGCGCGACAGCCCTCGCAGATCTCCCCGGCCATTTTACCAAACCATATCACGATTACTGCTACGATAATTTCTACAGTCTACAATAATTTCCCTAAAATTTCCTATATCTTCGAATCATTCAATATAACCGTCGTGTCTTCAGTTGTAATTATTTGCAATGAAACCGTAGCTACCCTAGTAGCACAAAAATATTAAATAAATATTTTTTTCAAATATTGGAAAAATATTTTTTAAGCCAAACTTTTTCATATGAAAAAAAATTGGATCGGAATATTGTATACATGTACAACATACTTTGTACATGTATACCGTAAATTTAGATTAAAAATTTAATATTATTGAGGTTTATATTGAATTTTTATATAAATAATTTTTGTTAAATGGAATTTATATAGAAAATTTAATATTACTGACGAGTATCTTCAATTTTTCATATAAAAAATTTTTGTATATGATATTTATATAGAAAATTTAATATTACTGAGGTTTATATTGAATTTTCATATAAATAATTTTTGTATATGGTATTTATATAGAAAATTTAATATTACTGAGGTTTATATTGAATTTCCATATAAAAAATTTTTGTACAATAAATTTATATTAAAAATTTAGTATTATTAAGGTTTATATTGAATTTTTCATATAAATAAGTTTTGTATATGGAATTGTGTTCTACATATACAAAAAATATTCTACCTCCAATATGAAGTAAAGATTCATTTAATGTTTAGAAAAAAATATTTTTCTCGTAACATGAAATAGATATTTTCTGCCTATTTAAAACAAACAATTTGTTAATTAATATAAAATAAATATTGTGTGTACATTTAAATATTAAAAAAAGTTTGAATCTCTTTTATACATACGTTACTTTAGTAGCACAAAAATATTAAATGGATATTTTTGTTCAAATATTGTAAAAGTATTTTTTAAGCCACATTTTTTCATATGAGAAAAATATTGGATCTGAATATTGTATACATGTACAATGTACAAGAACAAGCATTATCAGTATATTAGGAAAAAATATTCTACTTCTAATATGGAATAACCATTATCTGTATATTAGGAATATTCAAATATTTATAATTATAAATCCAAATATTATATGTTCATAAATCCAAAGATTTTCCACGGATCGAGTTGGAAGTATTACTTTGATATCATTCATATTCACGGTATTCGTGGCAAAGAATAGTATCCCTGCTGGATAATTGTCCCTGGGCAGACCCGTATTGCGGACAATTATCGATAAAATACTGTACTTCTAATATTAAATAAAGATTCATTTTGTATTTAGAAAAAAGTATTTTCCTCATAACATGAAATAGATATTTCCTGCATATTTAAAAAGAAATATTTGGAACTTAATATAAAATAAATATTGTATGTATATTCAAATATTAAGAAGAGATTGAACCTCTTTTTAATATTACATAAATGTATATACAATATTTTGTGCTACTAGGGTAGTTACCGTTTAGGAAAAAATTCTTTCTGCGGGATCATGGCATGTTGTCTCGACTCTATGTTTGTTTTATTCAACTCGCGTCCTATTTGGTCCTTCCCACGTCGTCTCGAAGCTGGGGTCGCGTAGCCGCGCGCTCATATTTCTCTCTCTCCTCCTTATTTTTCGATTTCTTTCGGTTCGGAGGCCACGGTACAGGTTCGTCCCGATTATCCAGCCTCATCATCTCTAGGTCTACCTTGCCGGGCTAAAGGGACTTTTAAGAGGAAACTTGGCGAACCTCGCGAACAAGAGCAACAGAAAGAGACCGCCAGAGAGAAAGAAATAGCTTGTCTCACCGAAGACGACTCGGGCCACTCGGCCCACAAAATGAAAACGATCGGACAGATTAATCGCGCGTCGGATAAATGATTTAACACTGTAAGCGTCCCGGGTACATGTCAGATTAGACCCTGGTGTCAGTTCGAATATTTTTGACCATGCTCCTTTCGATCCCTCGGAGCTACACGCCGCGAAAACTATCCTTTGAATAGGGTGGTCTGGGAAGAGGGGATTACGAGTATACACGCAGCTGTGACACACATTTTATTCTCCCATTCATGGACGATTCATTTATTTGGTCGGCCACCATAAATCAGCGGCTCCGGACTTTTTATCTCAGAGTTATTGATATTGAAAAATGTGTGTCGTAAAAACAAATTGTAGGAATATTCTATTCCAAAATGCTCAGCTATCTGAAACAATCAACGGACCGCCGCGCCGCACAGTGGTCGGAACATATAGAAATAATGGAAAAAACCCATAACTTCGGTATTTCTCAATATTTTTTAATAATTCTTTTTTATATGACTTCTTAATCTTCACACTTCTCATATTATTAAACGAAATTTTAAACAATGAACTTAACATAATTGTTTATACAAAATATTATTGTATATTATTATTTTTATTATTTTTTTTTATTATTTTAAAATTATTATTTCGGTTTCTGTAGGATATCGGTTGCAATATTGTAATATCTCCATGCTCTTTTCAATGTTGTACTTTTAATGTTGCACCACACATTTGCCACCATGTACAAGTAGTCTTTTCAATATAGTTTTTATATTCCTCTATCACATCCTCTTCATTTAAGTGACACGTAGACAGAAGTTTTTAAATAATTTTTTTTCTATACAGAAACGTTGTGCGGATAACAGAACATACGGATAATAGAATGTCCGTATATTAGGGTATTCGGATAATGGGGGTACGGACACGTTTATTAATTTCAATGTAAGATGAAACAATTATTTAAACCAATAAACGGAAACATTCTTTTATGATTTAAACTTACAGTTTTCATGTCACGAAAGTATTCAGAAATATTACTTACGACATTTCGTATTTTGTGGCTTCAGGTTTGTTTTCATTGAATTCGCATAATTTGCAATACTCAGATTTATCATAGGGATTGATCATTTTATTGAATGTATTTCTATGTGAATAACAATTCGGTACAGCGATCATAATCCTTCGAACCGTGCAGAGCAAAGTGCCGCGCACTTATTCCGGGATCCTGCTTCGTTGCTGAAACTTCATGGGCTCTCGAACTTTAAGCGTTAATATCATCTAAACGTGCAAAAACGAGCAGCTGATTTTTGCAAGACTACTGTGTGATGGTGTCTTCTTTCAAAAGATACCACTCAGAGAATGTAGGAACGTGTAGCTTTTTTTGTAGAGCTAAAGAAAGTAGCTGCAATATTAAATTATATGTATCCAACTTTCGGGCTTTATATTGTTATGTTGGTTGTGAGTTTTCGAAAATTATTTGCATCGGGCATAAGCTGAGACTATATACATTTATAACATATAGCATATATCGTTATAAATGTCCCCAATAATGAAAGAATAACGTCGAACGTGTGGTTAGAATTCTGTAAGAATCGAACTACAACCTGAGAGGTCTACTTTAGATCTATTTTTCTACGTTATTAAAGAGAAAAACATAAATCCATTTTCATAGCAAGATACATTGGTTCATGGCCTATCAGCAAATAGTGGTCGATATTTGAAATAACGAGTTTCATAATTTTGCGCCGCACAGTGGGCCCAAACGCCAATCTAGCTGATAAAAAGTCGTATTTTCCATCACATACTATACTTCCTGTTTTGTTTGTTTCCATTCTTAAATCCCTGTAGATCTTCAAATTATATTTTAGATCGTGTGTTACGATGTCGAACGCGCAGTTCGTCAACTTAGAAATATCTGTTGCAATAGTGAAGGAAATAGTTTGTAAAAAATAGAATTTCAAATTAATTCAATATTAAATTTCAATATTAACCTCAAAGAATATTAAATTTTATATAAAAAATCAATACATATAATTTTTCATATAAAAATTCAATATGAACCTCAAATAATATTAAATTTTATACAGGGTGTCCCAAAATTCGTGTAGTTCCCGGAAATGGGAGGTTCCTTGGGTCATTTGATGCGACATTTTCCTTTATAAAAATAGCGTCAGCGGCTTTGTTTAGGAGTTATTAACGAAAAACACGGACCAATCAGAGCGCGGCTATAGCGAACGGAGTCCGACTCAGCGACAGGTCCCGCTTAGCGTGGCGGCGCCATTGGCTGAGCCAAAATCAATCCGCTGTAACCTATCGCCTAATTGCAGCCTACTTCAGCCAATTTCAGCGGGGACCTATTGTTTTTATAGTGGGTTCCGAACCACCTAAATTTTATATATAAAAATTTTTTATATGGAAATTTAATATAAACCTCAAATAATATTAAATTTTCTATAAAAAATCAATACTGCCGAGTTCGTTAGCTTAGAAATACATTTTGCAATACTGAAAAATTAGTTTAAAAGAACGCTATTTACTTTTTAAAGAGTTATGTGGAAGGGTTAAATTACTCGAACTAGGCCGCTACCTAACACATTTTGTTAGATCGTGTGTTACGATGTCGAACGCGTGTTTGTTTTTTGATATTTCTCCGAAGTCAGAGAACTAAGAGGGAGCGTTGTTTACACTTTTTCTTATTGCAGGTGTCTCCGATGAGACACGTGTGTGCGTGTGTGTACGTGAGAGCGCGTAGCGGTCGAGGCGTCCGAGACGCGGATCAGTTGTATGTTAACCGTTGGTCCACTAGGCAACGTGTTAAATAAAGTGTGAAACATCCTCAAGATACTCAATTTCGTAATCCTTAATCATCCTCTAATAATCCCGTTATTTTTGGTTCTATTTGAACATTATATTCTGTTTTGCTCTGAAGATTTTTTCTATAGGGTAATATTTACGCAAAAGTCTATAGTCCCTGCGGCCTTTAAGAGTCCCCCAGAACACGGTCAGTGCTTTTGCTACTGGTAAACGTTAATATTAAATGCGAATATTTTGCCTTTCATGGGATTTGTAGAAGAAAGTACGTACTTTCATTCTGTAATTACAGAATTTGCAAAAGTTAATGAATTTTCCAAATACCCGTGTTCGAAGGTAGTCAATTTTTTACTTGATGCATTTCACTTTTTCGAAAGAAAGTAACCAAATTCACGCGTATTCGTCGAATCTCCCCTGTTTGATTTTGTAGTGTAGACTCTGTTCTTTAATTCTTGTAAAAATCAGCTGCCACTATTTGCAACTAATTGTTTAATGTAACTTTAAAGTTTGTGAACAGTTTGCGATCACTCATGAAGAGGGTTTAAGATTTTTGTGGTTCATAGTACTGACTGAGAGGAGTAAAAAATTAATATTTCTAGTGTAAAACGGAATTTTATATTTTCTTGTGACAGCGCATAAACAAACAGGATAGCTATATGAAAATTAAAAGAATGTAACCTTATATTACTTAATGAATTGTATGTTACATAAAGAATGTTTTGTGAAAGATTTTATTTAATATTCTGAAAATTGATAGGATTATAGTAAAAATTGCACGAGTAAACATGACAAGCAATGATGACTGTGTGCCCACACGGCGATAGACGAACATTCAGTAATCGATGAAAACTCTCAACAGAATTCTGTTTATTATAAATGTTTTTAGAATCGAAGACTCGGTTTTCCATGCAAGTCAAGTAACTGGTGACTATCTGTCTATCATAAAATAAGGATGTCCGTAGATGTGCATGGAAGTGTAAATAAGTCTATCTAATCAAGTGTGTATGTTTGTAAATATATGAGCTTTTTATTTTAGTGTAGGTTTCAGTTCATTCCATGACTAAAAACGCTAGTAACTTTAATTTCTGCGAAAATGCTTCTTCTCTCTAAAATTACATTGATTTAAATGACCATAAAAAGTTGAAAAAAAAATTTTTGTGATCCAAATTACCATAAATTTAAAGAGTCAAGTCTCCCGGTTACAACGACTCCATCCAAGTTGCAATAGGAAGCTGCGTCTGATCACTATGATTTTTTATCAGCTAGATTGGCGTTTGGGCCCACTGTGCGCTGCACAGTGTGACATTTTTTTACATATGCAGAAATTATCTATTTCATGTTACTAGAAAAATATTTTTTTCTAACTTTTTCTTCTCTTTAATTGAATGTTATTTAAATACTGAATTTATATTTTTGAAATATCGATTTCACAATCTTTGTAATATTTATTTTATATTTTTTAAATATCTAGTTTATATTCTCTGAATATTTAGCTTATATATTTTAAGCATTCAATTTATATTTCTTAAACGTGCATACCAATATTTATCTCATATGAAAAAGTGTGGCTTAAAAAATATTTTTACAATATTTGAAAAAGATATTTATCCAATATTTTTGTGCTACTATGGCAGTTAGAAACAAAATAGTCTCAGTACCAGGTTCGTAGGAGTTCGCAGTCAAAACCTGATTGGATATGTACTTTAAAATTTGTTGCATAATTTGCAACAAGTTATATCGTGACGTGTGACTTTTTCCCACTGACCAAAAATTTACTGTACCAAATGTACTACAGTAAATGGCGCGAAACTTGAAAAATATGGTTTATAAGAACGCCGTCGTAGCAAAGTGAATTGAGTAATGATTAATGAAGTTTGCAAAAAGTGAATTTGAACACTCGTGTCGCGTCGGCGCACTGATATTATTTCAGTGGTGCGTCTGCGCGTGGCGAAGTGAGGCAAAGCGTAGAGCTTCACAGGTGATCGCGGGGTGAAGGGAAGTACATAGTACCATTGGTTTTCGATAGCGGCGCATCATGCCAATACCAGCAATGGCGATTTTGAATTTGTTTCAAGGATCTCCTATCCATAGTATATATATCAGTGCTTTTTCCCCGTTCGCACCACTGTGCGTCGTCAAGACGACAGCATATTCAGACGGAACACGTTTCGACAGTTACGCAAGAAACCAAACGATTAAAATAAAGTTCTCATTCTTTTTGGTTAGTACAATATGAAGCATATTTTTTTAAAATATAAATTTATTGTACCTGCAAAACAGTTTATACTTGCAGGAAGATTGACTGAACCTTGATAAATAATTTTTCATGTATAAACGACAAATTTAATATTATTTGAGGTTTATATTAAATTTTTATCCAAAATTACGCAGGAAACCAAACGATTAAAATAAAGTTCTCATTCTTTTTGGTTAGTATAATATGAAATATCTTTTTCTTAAATATAAATTTATCATACCTGCAAAATATTTTATACTTGCAGGAAGATTGACTTAATCTTGATAAATAATTTTTCATGTGTAAACCACAAATTTAATATTATTTGAGGTTTATATTAAGTTTTTATAAAAAAAATTTTTAATCTTAAAAAATTAAAGAGGTTCGACAGTCGCCATTACTCAAGACACCAAACGATTAAAATAAAATTCTCATTCTTTTTGGTTAGTACAATATGAAACATACTTTTTTTTAAATATAAATTTATCGTGCCAATAAAACAGTTTATACTTGCAGGAAGATTGACTGAATCTTGATAAATAATTTTTCATGTGTAATATTATTTGAGGTTTATATTAAATTTTTATACAAAAAAATTTTTAATCATAGAAAATAAAATAGGTTCGACAGTCGTCATTACGCAAGAAACCAAACGATTAAAATAAAGTTCTCATTCTTTTTGATTTTAAGTGGGTAAATAACAAAATCTTAAAAAATAAAAAGAAAACGTTCACACAATCTTGCATTGTTGCCAGGAATAGCAAACGAGCAATTGATTCGTCTGCAAAAATCTGTAAAAAAAGTCTGTAGTAAATCCTGCATAACCAAGAGAACCACTTTAGAACCTTTTTAAATATAAATTTATCGTGCCCACAAAACATTTTATACTTCCAGGAAGATTGACTGAATCTTGATAAATAATTTTTCATGTGTAAACCGCAGAATCTTAGAAAATAAAAAGAAAACTTTTACACATCTTTGCATTGTTTCCAGGAATAGCAAACGAGCAATTGATTCGTCTGCAAAAATCCCCGGTAGTAAATCCCGCATAACCAAGCGAACCGTTTTTGTCGGCGTAGTATAAATTCGTGGAACGACCTCAGAAGTGTGCGCACAACAGTGGAATCGGAAATTCGGCGCACGGACGCCTACGGTGTCCATAATCCTTAATCCCCCATACATGGTGGACGCATAATTGCACGCATAAACGAAACCGATGTGACACGAACCTGTTTAAACTTGATCCCCAGTAATCTACAACCCTGTCGCAGGTGTAAATCATTTAATCGCGTGTATTCACGCTTTTAATTACTGCACCGTTGCAGTGGTAAATCCCATGCTGCGGAGAATCGCCACTTCCTTGCTTAGACGCCTACACTGTGAACAGTTTGCTGTAAATTAGTTGCATAGAATGATTGAGTGAGGTTTATATTAAATTTTCACAAAAAAATTTTTATATACAAAATTTAAGAATTAAATTTTTCCTAAAAGATTTTTGTATACAAAATTTAAGAATTAAATTTTTCCTAAAATATTTTTATATACAAAATTTAAGAATGAAATTTTAACTAAAAAATTTTTATATACAAAATTTAAGAATGAAATTGTTCCTAAAAAATTTTTATATACAAAATATAAGAATGAAGTTTTTCCTAAAAAATTTTTATATACAAAATTTAAGAATGCAATTTATCCTAAAAAAAATTTTATATGCAATATTTAAGAATGAAATTTTTCCTAACAGATTTTTTATATACAAAATTTAAGAATGAAATTTTTCCTAAAAAATAGAATAGCATCAAGCAATTTCGCTAATATCATTGTGTAGATTAATTCACTAACGAACAGTGTTGTATTATTTTTCATTTGATAAGCGAGCAATTAAGCACGCTCCACTGTCTAACAAATTCAAACTTTTTTTTTGACATTTCGATTCTTACTATGCGATTCTTATAAAGTTTTTCATGCTAATTACGAATCTGAAAAGACATATTTTTCGACTTTGAACAAATCTTGTAATGTTATTATATAAGATATGGTATTGTTTTTTACAGCAAAAAATTCTCTAGACTTTTCCCGAATCCAGTGATGTGCAATAGTAATGCGTTGTGATTGTTTAAACATGTTTAAAGGCCAGATTCGTAATCAGCGCGAAAAACTCTATAAAGAATCGCATAGGGAGAATCGAAATGTTTTTTAGCTGTTGGACCGTGTTGTTAATACAATAAACATTTATTTAATTAAACATTTATTTACAATTAAATTTACATTTACAATTAAATATTTATTTACAATTAAACATTTAGTTTTCTCATACCGGAAAATTTTTTTAGCTGTTGGACCGTGTTATTAATATAAACATTTATTTAATTAAACATTTCCAATGAAACATTTATTTACAATTATTTACAATTATTTACAATTATTTACATTTAAAATAAAATATTTATTTACAATTAAACATTTATTTTTCTCATGCCAGAAAATTTTTTTAGCTGTTGGACCGTGTTATTAATATAAACATTTATTTAATTAAACATTTACAATTATTTACAATTATTTACATTTAAAATAAAATATTTATTTACAATTAAACATTTATTTTTCTCATGCCAGAAAATTTTTTTAGCTGTTGGACCGTGTTATTAATATAAACATTTATTTAATTAAACATTTACAATTAAATTTACAATTATGTACTTTTATTTACTTTTACAATTAAATATTTATTTACAATTAAACATTTATTTTTCTCATGCCGGAAAATTCTACTGATCGATGGGAGAAGTGGAACAGGTATAGTCGAACCACTTTTACCGGTTACGGCATGGAAACGCAATGCAAATGATTTTTCTCCTACTCTCTAATCGGCGTCGGGAGCTAGAGAAGTTTAAAGAGAAAGTGAAATTACAGTTTTCTTCTTCTAACCTACTTGAAATACCTGAATCACGTAGGTGCAGGTTGTTGAACCGAGTATTAAATTCTAATTCTGTCGAATTAACTCTCGCCTTAAGTTACATCCCTCTGGAAAAGTTTTTTTTCCATTTGCTCCTCGAAACGCACTTTCGGCAGCAATTACCGAAAATACTGAGTCACCTACAGCGATTGCGCTGAGTGCTGCTATCTCCTCTCCGCAATTTATCCCATTCCTCCTGATGGCGCGCCATCGAAACCCGAAAGAAATCGAGAAAAACAACGCCGGCGTTCCACCTATTTCATTCTCCCTTCGACCTACGCTTTTACAAGAACCTCTCTCCGATGAATTTGAACGAGCAGTACGGTATCCGGCCGCGGGTCCTGCATTTTCATCGTTCTCGGGCTCACGGTTTAGTCCCTAGTAGCACAGAAATATTGGATAAATATTTTTGTTCAAATATTGAAAAAATATTTTTTAAGCCACATTTTTTCATATGAGACAAATATTGAATCGGAATATTGTATACATGTACAAGAAATATAAATTGAATGTTTAAAATATATAAGCTAAATATTCAGAGAATATAAACTAGATATTTAAAAAATATAAAGTAAATGTGAATCCAATATTTGAAAAATATAAAAATTCAATATTTAAATAATATTCAATAAAATTTTCAAATGTAAGAAAAAGTTATAACAAAAATTAGAAACTATGAATATCTAATATTTTCTATGCACTGCTTGAGGGTCCATTTTATCTTCCAAAGGACCTTATCACAATTAAGAAATTTTTATATTATATTATATAATTTTATACAATTTCTGATATTACATGAAGATTTATTTTATAATAAGAAAAAAATATTTTTTTCATAATATGAAGAAGATATTTCCTGCATATCAAAAAATATATTTTAAGAAGAATATTGAAATATAATATAAAAAAATAATATATCAGAAGAAGAATATATAAGAAGTGTGTAAGAAAAATATTTAGAAGAATATTGAATATTGAAATCAAGAGAAACAGTATATAAGAAGAATATTTAAGAAGAATATTGAATATTGAAATCAAGAGAAAAATATTGGATCTGAATATTGTATACATGTACAAGAATAAAGATTATCTGTATATTAGGAAAAAATATTTTATTTCTAATATTAAATAAAAATCTGTTTTATAATGAGAAAGAAATATTTTTTTCATAATATGAAACAAATATTATTTGTATATTAGGAACAAAATATTCTACTTATAATATGAAATAAAGATTCATTTAATATTTAGAAAAAAAATATTGCATTCGTGGCAAAGAACAGTATCCCTGCCGGATAATTGTCCCTGGGCAGACCCGTGTTGCGGACAATTATCGATAAAGTACTGTACTTCTACTATGAAATAAAGATTCATTTTCTATTTAGAAAAAATATTTTTCTCGTAACATGAAATAGATATTTCCTGCATATTTAAAAAGAAATATTTGTTACTTAATATAAAATAAATATTATATGTATATTTAAATATTAAGAAGAGATTGAATCTCTTTTCAATATTATATGAATGTGTATATAATATTTTGTGCTAGTGGTGGTCGGTTTCTAAAGGAGGAAAAAAGTCTCTCGAAAGGGCATCGACATTAATTCCTCCGAAGGCGTCGTTCTTCCGCGTGAATAACGGCCGACTGCCAAATTCAATGGGCCCGTGGCTACCCGAGAAGTATTTGCATTGAAAATACAAGTCGGACGTTGGAAATACAATAAATATAAATAACGAGAACGCTAAAAATATACTGAAAAGGATTTATCTTCTCGCCCGAGCTTCGACCCGAAACAGTTCCGCCATTTTTCTTCTCGCGAGGATGCGTTCGCGAGTTTTCGCTCGAGCGGGCAACAATCGAGCCACGGGTTGTTCAAACCCTTCTCTGAAGCCTCGTAAACCTTCCGCGAATTTTTTTCGCGGTCTTAGACCGCGGAAGAATGCTCGGCTGCCATTGCTGCCCGGACCCTTTGTGCGGCGGTTCGGTGCTTACGGTTGCTCAAGAAAATCGCTATTCGAAAATCCGTGTAGAAGAAAGTCTACAGTTTAAAATAAGAGAGTAAAATTATAAAATTGGTCATTGTAAAAACATTCCCAAAAAAGAATATACAGGGTGAGTCCCCAGAAACAGAACACCTAAATATCTCCATTACTTTTCGTCGTAAAAAAAAAATCGTAGAACAAAGTTACACTGTTTGAAGGGTCACATGTAACGGTGCAAGGGAAAACAATTTCGAGTTCATATTTTGACATTTCAAGGTCATCGATGTTTTTTTAAATGGAATGATATAATAATACGGTATCCTACAATTAATATGCTTGCATCTAACTTTCAATGTTAGAACCATGCTATAATAGCAAACGAATACAGAGAAATTTTATTTCAAACAAAAATCTACAGATTGGATATAACAACAATTGGTTCGCAACTATTTGTAAATAATATGTAAATGGAATGATATATCTTCATTAACGTAATGTTGTACCTGACAAAATAACGAATTCATGCATGTAACACAATATGACCTTCAAATGACCTTCAACCCAGAAAAATGGTATAAATAAAATTCAACGTGTAAGATTCGTTTGATGTATTTTTGTTACGCCAAATGTTCAAAAATATTCCCTTGAGCTGCTATACATCCAAATCAGAGTTGTGCAGAATTACAATTGAATTACTCCAGAATTATAATTACAAAGTAGTTGAATTAAATTGTAATTCAATTATGTTGTAATTTATAATTCAGATCTTTAGTCAATTAAATTACAATGTAATTCGTAATTACAATGGACTACAATTATAAAATACATTGTTTTCATGTATTGTATTTCAAGTATATTGTATTTCAATTATACTGTAATTCAATAACAAATTGCATTTCAATTATATTGTATTTCAATTACATTGTTTTTCAATTATATTGTATGTCAATTACAAATCTGATTGAAATACTTAGTAATTGAATTTTATAGTAATTCAATTACGACGTAATTGAATTACTATTAGTTGAAATACAATGTAATTCAACTACATAATTGTAATACTATTAATTGAAATACAATGTAATTCAACTACGTAATTGAATTACAATGTAATTGAATTAGTACAACTCTGATTCAAATGTATTGCAATACACAACATAATAACAGATTCGGCGTTGACAGGAGGACAATTATGATATACCTTCACCTATACGTTTGTACAGAATTGTGTTTATCCACTACTAATTACTCAGAAGACCTTCTTGCTATCAGATTTCCACAGTTTCTAAGATTTCTCGATCAGTTTATCGATGAACGTTTCACAATGCGTTACTCTAAGGAAGATAAGATTGATATGATTTTCATTTATGGAGAAAGTGAACAGTGTTTAAGAGAAGCCGTGCAGTTGTACAAGGACCGATTTCCTAATCGTAATTGTCCATCAGTTTCCGTTTACTCCAATTTGTTAAATAAATTCCGTGCAACTGGTAGTGTCGAAAATAAAAAAAACGTACAAAGGTGAGGACTGTAAGGAATGAAGCAAACACAATTAATTTTCTGGCAGCAGTGAATACAGACCCTCATGCTAGTACGAGGCAAATCGCACGAGGAAGTGGCATTGGTCAAAAATGTGTAGTGCAAATACTCCAGGAACACAAATTTCACCCCTTTCATCTATCAATTCATCAAGACCTTCATGGTAGAGACTTTGTAAATCGTGTAAACTTTTGCCAGTGGGGATTGAGACAATTTATAAACGATGGAGCATTTTTTAATAATGTATTATTTACCGATGAAGCTTCGTTCACAAATCACGGGCAAATAAATTTAAAAAACCTGCACTATTGGTCATCTGAAAATCCGCGGTGGTTACGGACAGTCGACAATTTTTCTGGGTTGAAGGTCATTTGAAGGTCATATTGTGTTACATGCATGAATTCGTTATTTTGTCAGGTACAACATTACGTTAACGAAAATGTATCATCCCATTTAAAAAAACATCGATAACCTTGAAATCTCATAAAAATGACCTTGAAAATTTTTTCCCTTGCAGTGTTATATGTGGCCCTTCAAACAGTGTCACTTTGTCCTAAGAAGTTTCTTTATACAACGAAAAATTTATACAGCTTTAATTTTGTGTAGAATAATCTTATCGATAGGACGCATAGTTTCCGAGATATAGACAAAAAACAAAAAAGGGACCTTTTCTACGTGCTATCCAGCATCCCGCTCACTTCCTAGAACTAGGGACTTTTAGTATGTTTACTTACTAACTAGTCCAAACAAAGTCCCAAAGTAAAAAATTGCGTTCCTTCCATTTCTTTTTACACCTCCCTTTTAAGCATTCATTGACTGAACTAATACGAAGGTTATATCTATTTTCTCGGACACTGTGTCACCCACAGCTCGCAGCAGACTCTTTTACTATAAGGTTTTATAGTAAAATATTAAAATATAAAATTTCTGTTCACGCCTATTTCACCATTATTTCAAAGCTTAAAGACCAAATTAAAAGGTCGTTGGATTCGTCTTGGCGTTAGCTATAACATCATTCAATAAAAAATATATAATAATAAATAAACAATCAAGGTGACCACAAATTTTTATTTTAAAAAATAATTCATTATTATTATTATAATTCTTTTATTCATTTAAATTTACGATTAAATTTTTAATGGTTAATCAACTGATGTCAATAGTCAATATAATAGAATTTTGTTTAAAATTTTTTATTTTTTTATCATAATAACTGGAAATAACTTATCGCTTGTCAAAGGTGAAAAACAATTAGTAACTTAGTTGACTAAGCATTTTTTTAAATAATAAACTATGAACATTAACTTTCCGTTCCTCGGGCGTTCTCAACATAGATATACAGGGTGTCTAAAAATTATATGTCACGGCCACCATAGACATAAAAAAAATTGACATAAAAAAATTGAATTTTGAACAAAGTTCCAAAGTAAAAAATTGCATTCCTTCCATTTCCCTTTACACCTCCTTTTTAGCCTTCATCCACACGGGTAACTTTTTATACGAATTTGAAATAGGTACCTGGGTACCACGTCGCACAGTGGGGTATATGCCCGATTTCAGCGGTCATGAAGCAATTTAAAAAATTTTACATAAATTGAAAATTTTTTATGGCTTGAGTTAGTTGAATGTCTGAGGAACAATCTCCCATCATTCGTTTTCCCATTCATGCATCCGTTAAGTACTGAAATTTGTCGGAAGTTTGAAGTTTCGTTAAACGCTTTCATTTCTCAACGAATTCACCTATTAGTAAATTTAACCTTATTCACATACACTAACAGATTTTTGTTTCATATAAGTTTTTT